>QRFB01006134.1:0-38448 GCA_008931105.1 Oenanthe javanica | reverse complement strand
AAATCCCACGGCAAGGGTATGCCACTAATGCCATTACATATATTGATAGAATCAACACGGTAATGTTGTGTTTGATTGTTGTGTTTGGTTAGAGAGATTGGAATGAAATGAGTAAAAAGAGAAGAAAATAATTGAAATAGGATGAGAGATTTGAAAAAAGATTAGTAAATGCAAAATTTGTATGATGAGAATTGATAAGAAAATGAGTAAAAAAGATAAGTTAATAGGAATGAAATAGGGGAAATAATAAATTTTTTGAAAATTTACTCAATATTAGTTCAAATCTCATTTCATTCTAATCTCCCCAACCAAATACAGCATAAAGATTTCATTATCAATATAGACTGCACCGAGCAATTCCAGTATAATCAGTAACACTATACAACTAGAAAAGTTTAAGTAAATATCTCGCTATTTTTTCCGAGTTGAAGTCACCTGCAAGAGTCAGTTTGGATTATATTGCTTCTTTTTCTTTTATCAACAAAACAGAGAGTACTAGAGTGTCTTCTGCAAACAAATACTGTCTCATGAGTTGGGAAAAAAACTTAGCCAAACGGACTCTTAAGTCTAGCCAACCGTNCAAACAAATACTGTCTCATGAGTTGGGAAAAAAACTTAGCCAAACGGACTCTTAAGTCTAGCCAACCCTCATATTCATAATATAATATAATGTACCTGAAGTTTATAGACAATTTCATACAGTGCACCTTGAACAATGCCCTGCATAGCCATGATAATGGAAAGTTTAACAGAATCTCTTTTAGGCATTTTGTTCAGCATAGTCGTTCCAAAAAACACACGCTAACTTCCCAAAAGTAAAAGAAAAAGCAGCCATAAAAGAGAAATTTTAAAAGATAGCTAAATCCATATTTGTTGCAGAATATGTGAGAATGAACGACACTAGTAAGCCTGATATGAACGTGTCCATCCTATCAGCAATTCCTGAGCCCAATTAAAGGTGGTCCAGAAGGCACAGCTGACCCGATCACGAATGGAGTAAAATTAAACTGCAGACCAACATTATCACACGTTATATGCTCACAAGAACACCATAGCAAATTAACGAAATATAGTATTTCTTGACAGGCTTTCCTTCAGGTGTCCGCTGGATAATTTTTAAGAACAGCACATGACTACCGATCAAAGCAACGATTACTAGAATGCTCTGAATCAAGGTAATTAAGACTGATAACAGGACAGGTCCTCCGTAATCTGAAGTGTAAATTCTGGAAGTAATTGATAGTACATTTTGACATTCATAAAACATATCATCTATTAGTCCTGCAGCTAATGCGAGGCGACCAAGCTCCGAATTCATGATCTTTAGGTCAATTACAAGTTCGAGGATGACAGGGAAAGGGGCTAATGATTTAATACTGATGACAGCTCTGATAGCAGGTCTTCTGGATATTGGTACTCCTTTCCATAATTTTTTTCTCATTTTGATTTTTCAAAGTCAAACTAATTAATTTTGACTAACAAATTAAACATATTATATAATAATATATATTTTTTGAAAAAAATATTATAATAAAATTCAACTCTTCTATTTTATGAATCAATTTATAAAGTCGTAAAATTATAAATAAATATTTTTAAATTGTTAGTCAAAGTAAAATAAATTTGACTTTGAAAAGTCAAAATGAGGCAAAAATTATGGAACGAGTGAATAGATAATATTGCAACAATTTGTCATTCCCAAGGCAGCTGCCAAAAAATAGAGGGCCAAGTGCAGCAACAAGGCCAATGAACTAGTCCACACATGCTAGGAGAAACAAAATTTTGTAAAATAAATAGCAAAAGAGGACTTGTAAAAACTTGAAATTATTCCACGTACATTATTAGGCTAGCTAGTTGATGAAGATTGCGATGGGCTGACAATGTACTTGGCTCAATATGGTGCGGCCGGAGCAGAGGGATCTTGAAGGAGTAGGAGTGAATGAAGTCCATGAGGAGGATCTTGAAGAATGAAAAAATTGACGAGGTAATGCAACAGGAGGACGAGGAAACATAAGCAGTGCAACAGGAAAGGTCAATTGTTTAATTAATTTTGCTTATATAGGCTGCATGGATGTATAGTAAGTTAGTAACGTTTGGATGGAGGAGGTATCAGCTTTGATTCAACACATAAATATTCTTCTCGTGGTTTCCTAGCTAGGAGTATGTCTAGGTATATATTTTAAGGAGTAATGCCATAGGTTTTAAATTGGATTATTCATGAATTACGCATGACATTTTATTGCTTATGCGCATATTAATAATACACGCGGCTCCATATTATTATTAATAAAATAATCAATCGGTAATAGATACTTCATGGTTTGAAAAATTATTTGGGAAAAGATTCTGGACCTTTAATATTATTGATATTTTTTAAGTAATGAAAGCTGATGCTAGTATAAATACTAAGGCTTACTATTAAAAATATTATATTTGCGAGTATCCTTACTTTTTTTAAGGGAAACTAATTCAATAATAAAAAGTCATACGGTATTAAAAAAAACAATCGAGTCGAAAAAACATAAAACATATCATATTGTTGATTAATCAAGTCTTCTTAGATATACAATCAAACGATTTATTGAAGTTGATATATATACATGTACCCACTTCACGACGACCCGTTTGAACTATCGATCATAAATGTAATCCCGTAAAAATTTTTATTACTAAATTAAAATTTTGAAAATCTCGTAGATCTAATATCTCGGACATTAAATCGCATCAAAACACACTATTCTCTCACAAGGAGAGGCTAAACAAACCCAAATAAATTGGGAACAACTCTCGCCAGGAAAAGATTTAATTAACAAAATAAACAATCTAAAAATACAAAAATCCTTTCTCAGGGAGGAAAATTATTGAAAAATAAGAGTAAAATGAAGGAAAAGAAGATATTTGGGACGTGAAAACCGATGGAAGACCGGGCAGCGGGGTAAGAAAAAAAAAATACTACAATGAAGTACCACATGGGGGCGGCGGGGTATTTTGCGAGTATCCTTATTTAATAATTTTATCATTTAATATTAAAGGAGCTGATACGAAAAATTGGTGCAAACTACAAAACACACCAGGAAATATAATTATGGGAGGTAAATTGTTTTTATTTTATTTTTAAACGAATATAATAAATTGTAAAGTAAAATTTATACATAATTTTTAAATGAAAGACGGACTCAAAAATATAATATAAATATTAAAAACTATTCCAGGTAATAATACTTTGTAAACTTCCTATTATATAATAACACAACAAACCTTTTTGTGAAAATATTTTATTCAAGTTAAATTTATAATTCTATCCTTACATTAATCTCTAATTTATTTATTTTTTTCTCAAAACTAATTTATTGTTTGTGTTTTAACAGGTAAACATTCCCTTGGCTTTTTATTTTATACACATAACGTCATAATGCAGTCAATCAAAAGAATCTTTACACATCATGATCAGAACTGGCTAGAATTAGGCATGTTTTTGAATAAGATAGAAGAGTTTGTCAAGCATAATCATGCTATGAACTGGTTCTTCTTTCATTCAAGGAAATAAAAAATATTAAGCAACAACGATTATTAAAATACCATGTCTAATTATCTATCATTATATGTGGTGTATCTATTATTGTAATGTCACCGTTTAGCAGATGACATTTCGTCATGACAACAGATAGTGCATCTTTCATTAAAATTGTCAAAACCCAAGTCAACATAAATACCTTGATTTAATGTGCATTAGTCATTTAGTCTCAATAAGCTACATACCTGAAACCATCCCGCGTTCTGAAAAACATGTTACGCTATCAATCTAAGCTATAGTATACACGTTGCGCCATCTTGCATTACCAATGAAGTTGTCATTAAACTTTTTTTTTTTAGTATTTTAACAATTAACTTTGTGATTGTGTTTTTACTAATTATTACTGGATATCATAGTATATCAAAAAAAGGTGAAAGAATGAAAGATGTTGATTGACCATGTCAAGGTTTCGTGTCAATGATGCAGACAGGAAAACTATGGAACCACAAAAAAATAATTAAATTGAAAATGCTTATAATTTAATTTTGCTTTTTTGTTTTTTGGTTAATTATATTGCTCTTATGTTTTTAAAGATGGTTCGTGGCCCTCGCCCTCGTGCCAAGGTCAATGGTTATGACCTTGGCGTGATTTACATGCCGTCGCATCGGCATAAAAATCTTGGACTCAAACCTGAAATGGCCCTCGCCCTCGGGCCAAGGTCAAATGTACTTATGCATTACCCATTGAGTCATTTCATTAGAATGTAATTTCAGAAACATGGGCAACATCACAGATACAAGAATGTGTGGAATACCATCAGGAGGGGTTAAAACTTGGTAATAAGTGTACTTATGCATTACGATCTTAGCTAGCCAACAAAATTCTTAATAGCCAATTACAAGACATAACTATCTTTCTTAATAGCCAATTACAAAACATAAGTATCTTTCTTAATAGCCAATTACAAAACATAAGTATTCCATCTGCACAAATTACTATTACTTTCCTAAACAACCGCCTGCTAATGTATATTTTTCCGGCCCCATACTCACATTAATCTCTTGATGAAAATATTTATTCCCATCATAGGTTTGATCTCTTAGAGACCGTTCCTTTTGGAGTTCAGATGATACAGATAGCTTATTTCATTCTAGTGGAGGAGTGAAATATCCGGATGAAATAAGCTCTCTGAGCTTTATGTATCATCTGAACTCCAAAAGGAATTGGGCTCTAAAAGATCTATGATGGGAATAAATATTTTCATTTGAAGGATTTTTCTAGGATTTTGAAAGGTACCAGGTTAATAGAGGCTAGCAAATTAATGTCAATGAGGGTTGGAGTATGGGGCCGGAAAAATATATATTAGCAGGCTGATAAGCGATTGTTTAGGAAAAAATTAGTAATTTGTGCAGATAGAATACTTATGTTTTATAATTGACTATTGATGTTAAGATACTTATGTTTTGTAATTGGCTATTAAGAAAGATATTTATGTTTTGTAATTGGCTATTAAGAATTTTGTTGGCTGGCGAAGATGGTAATGCATAAGTACACTTATTACCAAGCCTTAACCCCTCCTGATGGTATTCCACATATCTCTGATGCTGCCCATGTTTCTAAAATTGCATTCTAATGAAATGACTCGATGGATAATGCATAAGTACACTTGATGTTGTAGGCCACGTAAAGCAACCGGAAGCTACAAAGGGATAATATAATAAGATTATAAGAAGTCATAAAGCAACGCAAAATTAAAACTAATCAGAAGATTAGACATACACATTATTAAATGAAACAGAATACTTACAACTGAGCGTCCGTTAGCAGGACGGTTAGGAGTAGTGATACAATCAGACTTATCAACTTTCCAGCACTTTTTGACAGTGGATCTAATAATTGCTGATTTGAAATTGCGAATCATAGTGAACTTCTGATTTACAATATTTGTGATTTGTGAATGGAAGATTAATGCGTGTAGGTGATTTGTGCTAGCTTGTTGCTCGCTATCTATTGCAGTATTACTCATCACATCCGAATATATCAGCTATGTTAGCCAGCCTATCATATCAGTTCAATTACTCGTTCTTTTTTAATTATTATTTGCAGATAATCATATCATAATTTAATCACACTCGTCACCCCTTGCATTTTTTAACGTTTTTATTTCACTTGCTTAAAATTCTATTTATCTGGGAATTTAACAAGATAGGCTCTTCACATCATCGGTTTTTTAATAGTTTTTTTCTCTAGGTCCAGGCTAAGCACCTGGAAGGCAAGGTCGTCGTCTTACATTTTGTCCCACTCGCTCCTTGGAATAATATTTCAAGGCAAGACATTGATTCCTTGGTGGATATATACAATGCTATCCACCCTAAAGGTGATTTCGAGGTCGTTCTCGTTGGGTTTACACCTGATTATACTTGGTCTTGGACCCGCCAACAACTACCCCATTATGCTCTTGATGAATCTTTTCTTGAGGAACGTTTCGAATATATGTTTTCTATCATGCCATGGACCGCCATTCCGTTCTTTGATACTGAATGCCGCAACGGTTTGGAAAAAAAAAAAAAGACTTCCTGTCTCTCGTGTTGCCGGTGAATGTCGACCCTCCTCAGTTGTCATCGATCCTACAGGCGTTGTTTTGCAAACTCATGCCGACGTTTATTTTCACTGGTGTGGAGCTTCCGCATATCCTTTCAGCGATGAAAGGATAGATTGCCTTAAATATGAAGATGAACAAACACTCATCCTGCCATCACAAAACTCCTGACCTTTCCTGAATGTAATTACGTCATCAACAATGAGAATCGGGTATACGTTTTCTACTAGTATCATGTTGTCAACATCAGGATTTTGTTACATATTCATCATTTAAGACGTAGTCTATTTTAAATTTTAATTGTTATATATGATTCCCTGTTACTTTCTTCCTTCAGGAGGTACCTGTTCATAATCTCGAAGATAAAGTCGTGGCCTTGGCTAACACTCCCTGTTACTTTCTTCCTTCAGGAGGTACCTATGATCAGAATATGCAACTGAAGAATCATTCTGGAAGACATTCAGCAAAATGCCTTGGCTAACACTCCCGTTTAGAGATCCAAGGTGCAAGTATTTGAAGCGGGTTTTTAATTATCCTGTGGAATTGGAGGGGCCGGGGCCAGATCATAGGCTTGTGATTATTGGACCGCAAGGAAAATATTATGAGCTGTATGGCAGTGACATCTTGCAGAAATTTGGTTCTAAAGCGTATCCTGTAACATCCCGACTTTTTGGGATATTAAACTTATATCGAAAAGCCACTAAAAGAAAAAAAAATGCATATTTATTGATGGCAAAAGACAAGTCAACGTACAACTGAAGGTCAAATAATAAATAACGTTCACAAATAAGAGACGCAGCTCTTACAATAAACAATACTAAAACTTAGATATAAAATTAAAATGTCCCATAGCATGCTTGAAACGTCTTTATTCATCCCAAATATAATCTGAAATATTAGAAAGGAGTGAGCTACAAAGCTCAGCAAGTAACTAACCTCGCCACTAGTCTGGTCAAGTAAGTACAGTAACAACAAGTAAACTGAATATATCAATTTGAAACAATTTTCGATATACAATACGATAACAATTTCGATACAAAATCCGAAAACATTTTTATCCCCACAGTTTAATACTCAGGCCACTTACCCGGTGACACGGTCCTTAACACAAAATTGCTAATACTGCGCCCCTTACTAAGGTATCGATAAAAGTGCACATCCCCGAAGGGCCCAAAAGTGGTGCGCCCTAGTAAGGTATCGAAGGCTAGTTCCGGAACTATAACGCAAGTACTAACGGGTCCAATACAAAGACTAAACTGGGGTACTAAAATATTACATTTTAACGATAACGAAATTAAATTAATACCACTTGACCATATTTTGATAAAATAAAATATGGCACATAAACAATAATTTTCAGAGTTTAAACATATAAATATACATTTCGAAAACTAACTAAAGGTTCGGAGAGAAACTTACCTCAATCAACAATCAAGCTATTCACGAAGAGATCCTAAATTAATCACATATTCAACAACAACAACAACGAAAAATAACATATTAGTATTGTTGACTAAATCCATTGACAAATATATGTGCTACAAAACTATAACTAAATAATAAATATAACAATATATAAAAGAGGTGTTTGATACAAAAATTTGTGCTAACATAATGGCAATATAATAAAATAGTGGTGACATAATAAAATAGTACTGATGAAAAAATATAGTCATTATCAAAATTTATAAAAAAGATTTTGACCCAATATGGCTAAGATACTACATACTATTCAGGAGAGTATGTAGCGCCATAACCATTCATAACCTATACAATACAATTATACAATTAAGGCTATGTCAATCTTTACATTGTAAATAAAGTCTGACATAACCCAATCTTAAAATAAGTCAAAATTACTATATAATATACAGGAGAGTAGTAGCACCATAGCCATTCATAAAATATATAATACAATTATACAATTAGGGATTTTCCAATCTTTACATTGTAAATAAAGCTTGACATAGCCCAAATCTTGAGAACAAATATCAATGCCATAGCTAACTGATGAGTAAATGAATCAATACAATATACATATATATATATACACACAAAATACTATAACTCAGATGTGTTTACAAAAATTCAATGTAATATATATGAGTTATATATCACATCAAGAAATTGCTAAGAACATAAAAATATTGATAGAGAAACAAGACATTTCTTAGAGTGAAAACTATCTGACTAACATTGTGTGTATTTTTCTTTAACCCAAAACCTCTATTTATAACATTCCTCACCCTTGACACAATCCCTAATTGATGTCAAAATTAATACTCATAATATCAGTATAATATTCTAACAACTAATTCAAATTTCAAAAACTTTCCAAAAATAAAGATAGCCATATCTATTTCAATTAAGATAAAACAAATATCCAAAAGATTTCTATAATCATATATTTTACTATATATATAATCTACAAAGTCACACACATATATATAATTTAACATATATATATTCAATAACTATAATTAATATTAAAAAAAATGAGGATATTACATATCCGTTCACGCGCATGAGAATTGCCAAGTCGGAGGCTAAATATATGAAGAAACTGAAGCTGGATATGCCAACTCTCGTCTAGTTCTCAAAAGTTTCTATACCATTCCGCTTATTGACTTTTCTGTTCAACTTTACAGGTTAAGTTGTCGCAACTTGTGGGGAAGAGAATCATAGTCATTATTGATGGTGATTGGGGCAGTGCCAAGTTTTGGCAGAGGCTAAAAGCAAGATATCTCGAACTGAAGGAAACAGATGATGCATTTGAAGTCTTTTACATCCCTAAGAAACAGGGATCTGCATATGGTAAGCATATTGTTGCGGCTATGCCATGGTTGAGGCATCCTCCTCTTCCTAGAGGATCAAATATAGCCAAGTTTTTGTGTCGTCTTTTTAGAAAAGTTTCTGGACTAGTTGCTTTTGATCATGATGGAACAGTGGCGAGGAGGTCACAATATCCTTCAATTGAAAAGGGGAATAAGGATTTTCCTTTTTATGCTGGGGGTTTGGTAAAGGAGGCCTTGATCGAAGCCACGGAATATTATAATTGGGACTATTGGCCAGTTTGAGAATGGGATATCTAGGTTTACATATTTATGTTATGTATTTATAATGGTATCGTAGTGAAGTCTATCTTTCTGTTTTTGTGTAATGAGAAGTGTCCTTCCATTATCTTCTCTATCTTTTGGTGCCTCCGGTTCCCAGAAGTGTCATGCGCTACCTTATGTGAACATAGAGACATATGTGGATTATGTACTAGTGTTATATTTATATTTTGTTTTTTAGAGCTACCGTTTTTTTTTTTATTAGTTTACATCTGTACCGTAAATAATCATCAATTTTAGGCTCAGTTGGACTCGACCAACAGACCTGGTAGGTGTGACTGTGTGGAGTCAGCATTATACTTGAAACATGAGAATAAATGTGTAGTGAATCTTGAAACCCCCGAAATCAGCAGTAGTAGTAGTGAAGCTTTTTAATATGGATGCTCATCTTGATTTATTTTTTAACGGCGATCATTATCCTAATTCTTGTTTAGATATTAGGTCGTAGATTCTTTGTAATGGTGTTTCTCGAGCGATTCATCGTTTGTGCTTGTATGTCACCCAGTGGTAAATTTTGTGAGAGTTTGTGACGGTGGTAAATTTTATTTATACTTGGTAGGAAAGACCGGGCTCTGCAACTTTGTGCAAAGATAAACTAACTGGTAACATCATCCATATCTTGCACTATGAGTGGATCATTTATCTCAACCGAACGTCCTGTTCCAATCTGATCAAATTGCAGAGGAGGTAAAAAGTTAAATGTAATAAGAATTTTTTTATTTAATTCAAGTATGTATATAGTGCGGTTATAATCCAATATCAATCAATAGATCAAAAGAGTACAAATGACATTTTTGATAATTAATTTTAAAATTACAAGTATTTTGAGTATAAAAATTGAATAATATATATTACCAGGTAATTAATTAATTATATTTCTATATTTTAAATGCAGGTATATACTATATAGTATTATTGTTGAATTTCTTTTGGTTACTAAACTAAAAAATAAAATAAACACGGGGGAGAGAGAGATATATATAGAGAGAGAGAGAGAGGCAGGAGGGGGTTTAAGGATGGAGAAAATATGGAGGCGGCGTGGTGGGTTGTTGAGCTTATCATCCAATCTCTTGTTTAAATCTAATCTTACTACTAGTACTAGTACTAGTGCTACCACAGCTGCAAAGCCCAAGAGGAAGAAGAATAAAAAGAATTTATTCGAGGTAGCTCAGTTTTTACCTAATTGGGGTGTTGGTTATCATTTGGCCAAGTCTCATTGGAATGGTGTCTCTTATCAAATCACCAAGCTTAATCTTTACAAAGTACCCTCATCTCTCTCTCTCTCTCCCCCACTCTCTCTCGTGTGCATTTGTTGATTGTTTGTCTTGTGTTTTGGGTTGCAGGACGGAAAGCACGGCAAGGCTTGGGGAATTGTTCATAAGGAAGGTCAGTGTATTGCGTATGTTTATGCTCATTTTCCATTCATTTTTTATTTCTTTATTCTTGCTTTTCTTTACCAACTTTAGGGTGTTAATTGAAGAGACATTTAGGGACCAAGACTTCATTTTTTTTGTATATATGCTCATGTATACGGGATGAGGCTATTAAAAAACCACAAAAGAATAGTATTCAAGTCATAATACATCAAGAAATTTAGGTTGTAGACGAATTGGACATGAGTGATGAGCTAGTCTAGATGTCGTGAGGGGTGATGTGGGGTTAAATATCAAAGTGGACACCGAAGTGGAGGCCTAATATCACTTTCATCACTGATCTCAACGGCATATCATTTGAGTCATTTAAGTTTTCATAAATATCATATTGTTAACTCTATGTATTCGAGAATTGATAATATCATTTTTTCGAGTTCTACATATTTGTTTTACATGCTATGATGACCAAACGAAAACTTATAAATTCTAGTATTTTTGGTAATAATTTCAAAATTTATGAAATGATTTTACTATTATTTATTAATTTTATAATTTTTTTCTTTTGATTTATTATTTTTAAAATAACTAAACATAGTAAAACTCATTTTCTTTGCAAAATATAATCCACAAATTTAAATTTATGCATGGTATGATTTTTAATGATTTATTCAAATTTTAATAATTTTGAAAAATATGTATACCTATTTTTTTAATGTAAGGGTTACTAATATGATATTTATACCAACTTAAATGATGAAAATGATACCCCGTTGAGATTGATGACAAAAATGATATTATGCTTCTACTTCAGTGACCACTTTGATATTTAACCCGGGTGATGTGGGGGTGGGGGTAGTTTTTAAGCAAAATAAGTAAAGTGTTAACCATATAGTCTGTTCCTAATTAATTCCTACATCAATCAATTGAGGCTATAATATANGGGTGATGTGGGGGTGGGGGTAGTTTTTAAGCAAAATAAGTAAAGTGTTAACCATGTAGTCTGTTCCTAATTAATTCCTACATCAATCAATTGAGGCTATAATATAGTTGATCCATTAAGATTAACATCTTTAATATTCTCATGAACAAAGTGTGGTTGACCTGGATATGAATAGTCGTTCCATTATGATTTATAGCATAATAGCGTCAACCTATGAAACCCTAGATGTGACAGTAAATGCTTTAATATAGAAACTCACAGGTAACACGGTCTTGCTATATACTCTGTAATTTTAAACTGGACTGGACGACAGTACCCCATGAGATAACAATACCATCAACAAACACCCAATATCCACAATATATTTCTTACACAGAGGAGAACCTAGCCAATGTGTATTAGCAAAAATGTGTGTTTTTAGTTAGCAAAAAAAAAAAAGTGTTTCTGCTACATATCCGGTGCTGGAATGTAATATTACTATAATTATGTAACAGATGTATCAGTTGCAGTTTGCTGCTCTGTAACATCCTGTATGTTCTCTGACTAGAAGTCTGATGCCTGCTGCTGATATGTAGATTACTAGATATTATATATAGCTGCTGAATTCCTGTAATGATGTAATGGTTATATCTATACATAATGAGATAATCATAATCTCTAGTCCAATTATAATGATTAAAGTCAAGTCATTTAGGGTTAAAATGGATCAACTTTGAAATAATGTGCATGCTTATCACTTTGGGTTTTTTTTATGTAGGTTTGCCACCTGCAGATGCTCCAAAGAAGATAAGTGGGGTGCACAAGCGCTGCTGGAAATATATTCCAAACTTACCTAAAACAGAACAAGTCACAAAACCTGAAACTCAAGTAGCTTGATTGCATTTCAATAATCTTCATGAGGATCCGTCCTCTTATTTACCGAATTTAGTTGGAAGGTTAATGCTATCTACCATATGTGGGATGTTTTTGTGTATTTTTTAGCTCTGGTGCCATAAAGAGTTTTTAGGAATGTGTAATTGCAAGTTTTTGGTACGATGGAGTTCTTGTTACTTGATGATTATGCTGTTCGCATGTGAACAAATGTAGCAAGCTCCTTGGTCAAATTGCTGGTTCATAGCAGCTATACAAATGAATGAGAATGACATGTTGATCTTCAGTTATCAAGAACCAACTGTTATTTCATACTGCAGAGCCACATTAATGTTAAACAGTAAGTTTGTGCCAATCCATAGTGATAATGAAATTAAACACTGGCACTGAATATAGCATGCCAACTGCCAAGGTTCTTGAAATCGTTAATAGGATATATTTTTTGATATATAATTTGTTTGTTTATTAATATATTTAATTATTGAAATTTAATCTTTTATCATGAATACATAACAATATATTAGTATAATATTGGGTCAAGATGAAACTGACAAAATCTGATAATTGGATTGGCGAGAAATCTTCTAGTAATTAATCAGAATTTTTTAAACACGGCCTATCGAAGCAATAGGAGCAATTAGACTATAGGAGATTTTTAGAACAATGTACAGAAGTAATACGGTATTTGTCATTAGTATCAAGTGTATAAAGCTCTAAATCACCTAGAACTAAGCATTCAGAATTTAGACATAGTATTGGTAGCTAGCCTGGTGCATTTTATGTTTTAATCGTGCAAGGAACGGGCATCAACAAATACTCTAAAGCTGTAGTCGAGTCACCCTCACATTTCATTATAACAAATATTTGACAAGTACAGTTTCATACAAATCTTTCGGTGATGGATAAACAATACAAGGTCAAAGTAGCCACAATATTAGTCTAGATGCGTATGAATTTCACAGTTATGCAGAATATGCAAGCATATAAACCAAAATTCACGGCACATATGTGTTTATAAATAATAGGCACACGAATAAAATTGAACAGAGTTATAAGAAAATCTTTTAAGAGATCAATAACAGTGATTTTTTTCTATATACACATACATATAACCTCAGCTTACATCAATGGGTTTGAACATTTATCGGACTAGGAAAAGGGAGGGATACTTTGCTCATGCCTAAAAAAGTTATCTGGATCCACATTAGACTTGACTTTAACTAGTCTGTCAAAATTATTCTTGAAGTATCTTTTACCCCATTCACTTGCTTGTTTGTAGCTGGTAGTACCTTGCAGATTGTTTACTCCCAGATCTAGATCGTTATAATTTACATATGCAGCTCTTGGAGACTTGGTAACATACGGAGTCAAGTATCTGTATAAGCCCCTAATCCACTTCATGGCAGACGAAGTGTCTCCATCTGTCCGCACTCTCATGTACATCATGTACAATGTTCCGGCTCTGTGAGGGAATGGAGTTGCGGATTCAGAAATTTCATCCATTTTTCCACCGAATGAAGTGAAAAGGAAATTTGTTCTTCCTGGCACAGCTTGNAACTCCCCAAGCGTTGCTCCGGCTTGAACCCAAGCAGTAGCTGCCACAGGATCAACATCAACTGACCGAAGATTAATCATATCAAGTAACACAAACGGTACTTGCGCTACATACGAGAGGCCTTCATAATCATGTCCCCCACCTCGAATCCTCATTTGAATGTCATGTTTCTTGCAACAATAAATGACAGTCTGGATTTGCGATTCGTCCACAGGTTTGACAATGACCATAGGTTTAGGAGTGCTTGGGGTGTCGAACCTGAGGTTGTTAATGGAGAACTGTAAGACCGATGTGTAAGTAGAATTTATCGAGGTATAAACAACTTCGGATATAGAAGTTGAGCCGGAACGGGTAAGACATTGAACAAAATCATTGGGAGAATTATCGGAGTCAGCTGCAGGTGACAAGGGTAAAAGTAAAAGAAGAAAAACAAGTGACAAGGTGGAAAAAACTGAAATCTTCATTCTAATATTATATGCTTGCTGGGGATGACTTGTTTTCTTGCTTAGCTAGCTAGATTGTGTTGTTTTGTGTAATAAAAATGAATCAACTACGGCAGCTATTTATAGGAAACTTTTATAGCTGTAGAAGCCACTAGTTCAGAAGTCCACTTGGGCAATGCCCATGACGGAAATGGTCTTACCAGGAGTAACAAGTATGCTGACTTTTTTCATCCAATTTTTTGGATAGAGTCAATGTTTAATTATAGAGCTATAAATGCCATTTGAAAAATTCTTTCTAGGTAGGAGTGTATTACTGCATGTTCATTTTAATTATGAATCTATAAATGTTTTTTTGAAAAGATCAGACAAACTTTAACGAGAATCAACACAAATGTGCATTATGATAGAGATCAATATTAATGCCTAGACAGCCTCCAAGATTTATTGTCGAAAAAATGAACAAATACGTAGAAACATTTAGTGAAGTCTCGTTAAGAGAACATCTATTTTTCGGAGAGAGGGGAAAAAAATTCATATATATATATAAGAAAACAACAGTAAGAACATGATTAGGAATCACCATAATGTAAGCGAAGATCAGCACAGAGAATACAATATCTTCATCTAAAACCGGTGGTTGTTAGTGTTACTGCAGGACGAGATTGTCATCCTATTATGAAAACAAGTCTACAGTAATTTGTATTGTCGAAAAGATCGAGATAAAAATTGAACCAACTCAATAATCAAACTGGAAAACAAATCGAATGTCTATATATCTCTCGACCATTTTAACAATCAGATATCCAATATTTTAAAATTAGGATAATTTTTACCATTTCTCATATCATATATTTAACAGTTGTCCTTTTAAAATCTCAAGATGTTCCATGTTAAGTTATCAATCCTCGTGAAATCTCAATGTGTTAGGATACCGTCATGATTATATATTATATTCTAACAATAATTATTTAATTAAGTGTTTGAGTAACAAATCTTGACTCTGAAGAGGAAATTCTCCCAAACATGCAAATTGAAAAACTTTTTCATGATTAAAACTCAAAAATGAATTTTTAAAATTAAGAGATGTTGGAAAAAAATAATTATGTTCCGTCTGTAAGTCTGTTATTTATCAGTTTTCTTCTCTAACTAAATGTAGCTCTATTATATTTGTGCAGGGGTTTAAAAAAACTACACTAACAAATGAGTTATTTAAACATGATTAAAAAACAAAAGGCATCACATAAAATTTTGGATAAAATATTGTGACACTAAAAAGATGAAATGAAAATTTTTCTTACGGAAGGAAAAAATGGCTGGGAAAAGCGATACATAATCTCAGAGGAATGGAAGCTAAAAGATATTCAGACTAGAGAAATGACAAATACTACCTGGTGTTTAAAATTATAATAAATAAATTAGATCACATTTATGCTCTCAACTTTTACTAAATATAATATATAACGGTGAACATCGGGTTTACAAATTGAAGAGAATTGGCTATACCACTGTAATGGACTTCGTGTTTATGGTTTTTCTCGGTCATTTTTATATTTACAAATATTTCACCAGTATTTTTCGTATATATAATTAATATTTACAAGAATAAATAGAACGAAGTTGTAAAATATATTTTAATAGATCAATCGCCATAAATTATTTTACAAAATATAAAACATCAACTTTTACTTTGAAAAATGAATACATTAGAGGTTTTGGAGTTCATACACACATGCATATAACCTCAGCTTTAATGAATATGAATATATATGGGACTAGGAAAAGGGAGGGATACTTTGCTCATGCCTAAAAAAGTTATCTGGATCCACATTAGACTTGACTTTAACCAGCCTGTCAAAATTATTCTTGAAGTATTTTTTACCCCATTCACTTGCTTGCTTGTAGCTGGTAGTACCTTGTAGATTGTTTACTCCCAAATCTAGATCGTTATAATTTACATATGCAGCTCTCGGAGACTTGGTAACATACGGAGTCAAGTATTTGTATAAGCCTCTAATCCACTTCATGGCATTCGACGTGTCTCCATCTGTCCTCACTCTCATGTACATCATGTACAATGTTCCGGCTCTGTGAGGGAATGGAGTTGCGGATTCTGAAATTTCATCCATTTTTCCACCGAATGAAGTGAAAAGGAAATTTGTTCTTCCTGGCGCAGCTTGAAGAAGGATTTTGAACAATCCATCGAGGCCTTGTCTTGAAATAGGTTTGTCCACGAAGTCTGATTTTGCTTTGAAAGGGATTTTATATGCAATTCCTTTCAACAAGCCTTCAGGAGCATCGTCGGGTGAGAAAAGAGAGAAAATGAGCGCTGCTTGAATATAAGTAACTTCAGTACAATCTGCTGCCACCAAACCTAACTCCGGGAAGTTTTTGTTCATAATAGAAAGTAATCCCTTTGGTTGGCCAAGAAACGACCCTAGAAATTTTACGTTTATAGTTTTTGTGTCTGCGGCGTTTCTAGAGTCATCTTCTTGTACTGTTTTCGCAGCTTCATTAGGCAAGTGCTTCCAAATAGGGTTCGCTCCCACTCGGATTTCAACGTCTTTGGGAAGCTTTGGTGCTACTGTTTGCCAACGGTGAAGTATATCAGTTGCATTCTGCTCTAAAGTTCTGTCAACTTGAAATACAGTCATGATTTTTGGAACATAAGCCAGCTTCAATTTCCAAGAAAGAATGACGCCAAAGCTAGAAGCCCCGCCTCCTCTAATGGCCCAAAAGAGATCTTCTCCCATTGATTTTCTATCGAGAATTCTTCCGTTGACATCAATCAACCGTGCATCAAGTACATTGTCAGCGGCTAGGCCATACATTCTTCTCAAAACGCCATACCCTCCGCCACTGGTGAGTCCACTAACGCCAACCGTTGACCAAATTCCACCAGGGAATGCAAGTGTACTGCTCTTTTGAGCAATGTGATAATACAACTCCCCAAGCGTTGCTCCGGCTTGAACCCAAGCAGTAGCTGCCACAGGATCAACATCAACTGACCGAAGATTAATCATATCAAGTAACACAAACGGTACTTGCGCTACATACGAGAGGCCTTCATAATCATGTCCCCCGCCTCGAATCCTCATTTGAATGTCATGTTTCTTGCAACAATAAATGACAGTCTGGATTTGCGATTCGTCCACAGGTTTGACAATGACCATAGGTTTAGGAGTGCTTGGTGTGTTGAACCTGAGGTTGTTAATGGAAAACTGTAAGACCGATGTGTAAGTAGAATTTATCGAGGTATAAACAACTTCGGATATAGAAAATGAGCTCAAACGAGTAAGACATTGAACAAAATCATTGGGAGAATTATCGGGGTTTGCTGCAGGTGACAATGGTAAAACTAAAAGAAGAAAAGCAACTGACAATATGGAAAAAACTGGAATCTTCATTCTATTCTCGCTGGGGATGGATGACTCGTTTTTTTGTTTAGCTAGACAGTGTTGTTTTGTGCAATAAACATGACTGAACTATGGCTGCTATATATAGGGAATCTGTTAGCGGTTGAAGCAACTGGTTCATTATTAGAAACTAGTAAAAGTCATGAGCTTAAAGACCCATGATGGAAATGGTCTTTGGAGTAAACCATTATGCTGCCTCTCATCATCCAATTCTTTGGATCGAGTCTTTGTTTAATTATTGAGCTATGAATATTTTTTGAAAACTTCTTTTTGCGTTTAATATGTGTATAGCTATAAATGCTTTTTGAAAAATTCTTTTCACAGCTTCTCTGTCAAAATTGTGTTCCTAGCTTGTTCAAGAACCATAAATATAGCAAAAATTGCATTAATAATGCATGTAATTATGAGAACCATTCATTTACGGATTTTACTTTGAATCATTAATCTAGTCAGTGCCGTAGGCAGAGGATGAANATTCTATTCTCGCTGGGGATGGATGACTCGTTTTTTTGTTTAGCTAGACAGTGTTGTTTTGTGCTATAAACATGACTGAACTATGGCTGCTATATATAGGGAATCTGTTAGCGGTTGAAGCAACTGGTTCATTATTAGAAACTAGTAAAAGTCGTGAGCTTAAAGACCCATGATGGAAATGGTCTTTGGAGTAAACCATTATGCTGCCTTTCATCATCCAATTCTTTGGATCGAGTCTTTGTTTAATTATTGAGCTATGAATATTTTTTGAAAACTTCTTTTTGCGTTTAATGTGTATAGCTATAAATGCTTTTTGAAAAATTCTTTTCACAGCTTCTCTGTCAAAATTGTGTTCCTAGCTTGTTCAAGAGCCATAAATATAGCAAAAATTGCATTAATAATGCATGTAATTATGAGAACAATTCATTCACGGATTTTACTTTGAATCATTAATCTAGTCAGTGCCGTAGGCAGAGGATGAAAGGGGGAGCCAAATACACGCTCACCGGTCTCAATCTATCATTCGCTCCTTCACTAGTGCTGTAGTCTTCTGACTTTTTTTTTTATCAAATTTAAACTGAAAATTATAAATATTATATAATTAAAATAAATCAAATACTTATAATGTTAAAAAATTATATAATTTATTTTAAAATATATTTTTTAATTAGGATCTATACTTTTTTCCTCGNTCTATCATTCGCTCCTTCACTAGTGCTGTAGTCTTCTGACTTTTTTTTTATATCAAATTTAAACTGAAAATTATAAGTATTATATAATTAAAATAAATCAAATAGTTATAATGTTAAAAAATTATATAATTTATTTTAAAATATATTTTTTAATTAGGATCTATACTTTTTTCCTCAAGCACAATGTGTAAGATATAACTCACATTTCTTATTTAATTTAGTGCAAGTTCATTTGATGATCTTATACCAAATTTGACATCTTTAAAATTTTTCATTATACTCTCATGTTTCGGTGAATGTATAATTTCATATTTTATTAATAAAACAAATTTATTATTCCTATATCTCATTTATATCATAATATAATTATTTTTATAAAAACTGAGAAATATTATTTTCAAAATTAATTATTGCATATTCCCTCTTTATATTCACAATTTATAGTATATTTTAATACAAAATACAATAAATAATCATATGAAATAACAAACTAATAAAACTTACAAAATATTTGGCTGAAATTATTAAAATGGGGTTTAATTAAAAAAATACAATCATATAAAATAACAAACTATTATTTTTATCATTTTTTCAAGTTTAACTCCTCAAATACAAAAGCATATAACTTATTTATTTAAATGTTGGCGTTAAATATTAAGTGAAAAATATCTTTCAATACTGTTATTGAGTATTAAAAAAAAGAAGATAAATACTTNCACAATTTATAGTATATTTTAATACAAAATACAATAAATAATCATATGAAATAACAAACTAATATAACTTACAAAATATTTGGCTGAAATTATTAAAATGGGGTTTAATTAAAAAATACAATCATATAAAATAACAAACTATTATTTTTATCATTTTTTCAAGTTTAACTCCTCAAATACAAAAGCATATAACTTATTTATTTAAAGGTTGGCGTTAAATATTAAGTGAAAAATATCTTTCAATACTGTTATTGAGTATTAAAAAAAGAAGAAGATAAATACTGTTTTGCATTTTGCTAAAGAGGTATTTAGCCATCTTATTACCAAAAAAATAAAATAAAAGAGATATCAACCGGAGGTAAGAAATTGTAAATACTGCAAGTAAAGTAAAAGCTTCCTTGTTTCAAAGCCTTAGTACCAAAAAGAATAAGGAAACTCTAACGAGAATCATCACTGTACAGTTGTACATTTAGATAGAGGTCAATGGTAATGCCCTGTTAGCCTTCAAGACTTCGCTGGCGATAAACAAATACGGATTAACATTCACTGAAGTCTCCTTTAAGGAACATCTAACTAAAAAAAAAAGGGTTAAATATCGAAGTACTCGTTAAAGTGGATAAAATGTCTCAGTTAACTCACTAAACTCAACGAGGACTCACTTGCATCATTTAAGTGAGACTATATATCATTCCGTTATCTCATATTTTATTATTTAACGGAAACTGCTATATCTAAAATATTATGTTAGTTTGAAGAAACATGTGGCTGAAATGAGTGATTGTGCATGTCAACGTGTATCCTACATATCTTCTAATAAATAAATATATAAAAGAAAAGATTAATATAAAAGAAAACAAGATCATACAGAAAACTCAAAGGTCGTNGATAAACAAATACGGATTAACATTCACTGAAGTCTCCTTTAAGGAACATCTAACTAAAAAAAAAGGGTTAAATATCGAAGTACTCGTTAAAGTGGATAAAATGTCTCAGTTAACTCACTAAACTCAACTCAACGAGGACTCACTTACATCATTTAAGTGAGACTATATATCATTCCGTTATCTCATATTTTATTATATAACGGAAGCTGCTATATCTAAAATATTATGTTAGTTTGAAGAAACATGTGGCTGAAATGAGTGATTGTGCATGCCAACGTGTATCCTACATATCTTCTAATAAATAAATATATAAAATAAAAGATTAATATAAAAGAAAACAAGATCATACAGAAAACTCAAAGGTCGCTATACAGATTTTTAAAATTGAGACTAAAACCCTAATTATATGCTAGTGCTATTCATGAGAGACTAACTTTGCAAAAGCCTTGATCAGACATAAACTATCGATTAGATACGTGGGTGATTTACAAAAGCCTCCATTATCTTAGTGAAAGGTAACTCCTAACCTAAATATTTGAACTAAGTAGATATGCGTATATATAAATCTGTATCTCTATGTATAATAAAAGATGTATATCACTTGAACTCTACTTGAATAATAATCTGTATATCTACTTGAATAAATATTCTAGATATATGTATTATTTTTATATTGTTATGTTTTGTTTGTAAATAATTTTTGTCTTTATGCATGATGTAATATGTCTAGAGTGAATATCGAACTTCACCACCATGACAAGTTTCCCCCATATCCNTAACCTAAATATTTGAACTAAGTAGATATGCGTATATATAAATCTGTATCTCTATGTACAATAAAAGATGTATATCACTTGAACTCTACTTGAATAATAATCTGTATATCTACTTGAATAAATATTCTAGATATATGTATTATTTTTATATTATTATGTTTTGTTTGTAAATAATTTTTGTCTTCATGCATGATGTAGNATGTAATATGTCTAGAGTGAATATCGAACTTCACCACCATGACAAGTTTCCCCCATATCCTAGGTGTTATTATATTGGTGGAAAATTGAAATAATTGAAGACATGGATACTGATTTGCTTTCATTTCGTGATCCGGAAGATTGGGCTAAACTGTATGATTATAGTTCTAATTGTCTGGTGCACTTTAAAACCGATGGGCATAGTTTTGCTAATGGTATGAGACTTGTTTATGATGATAAGACAATTAGGGATATGATTAAGGTGTGTGAGCCTTATGGTAAGATCGAACTATATGTTGATCATTCTTCAACTGAACTTACGGATGAGAGTGATGGAACCAGTGATGAAGATTTCGATGATCCTAATTATGTAGACGAAGATGAAACAGAGGAAAGTGATAGTGATTTTGGCGTGGTTGATGAGAATTTGAAAGCGGAAAGTGATGAATAACTTTTAATCAGCAGAATAAGAAATTGTTTAAGAATGAGATGAATAATGCGAAGAGTATGTACAATATGAGTGATGAGTCAGAATATGACTCTAATGAGCTTAGGTCTATTGGATCCTCCAGTGAGGATGAAAATTTTAAAATCGACTATGTTGGGCCTCCTGTCATTAATAAGAAGAAAAGAAGAAGGGCTGTAGGTGTTAGTAAATTTAAAAATAATGATTCGATCAAGTGGGAAGCTGGGATGGCTTTTGTATCAATGAATGAATTCAGGACCATTGTCAGGGAGTATGGGATTAGAGACAAGAGGGATGTGTATTTTGCAACAAATGATGGAGACCGATGTCAAGTAAAGTGTGAAAAGGGATGTTCATTTAAGACATGGGTTAACAAAAGAAAAAATAGTGAAATAGTTGAGATCAAGACCTTGCTTGATAATCATCTTTGTACCTAAACCGTACAACAACAAGTTAGCAACTGTGAGATACCTCAATAATATCTATGGTGAGATGATAAGAAAAAATCCGCAGTGGAGAGCGAAAGAAATGACAGAAGATATTAGAACTGAGTTAGAGATTGAAGTCCCTAGAATTAAAATTATGAGATTGATAAAAGTTGCATTGGAGGGTGTGCACGAAGCTTTGATGGAGCACTATTCAAGAGTAAGAGACTTTGGACATTAGATTTTATTAAATAATCCACAAAATACGGTCATTATACAAGGTATAAGACAAAATGAGACTGATGTGAACAGGTTTCAGAGGATATATATATATATATATATATGTTATGCTGCTTTAAAAGAGGAGGATTACGCATTGTAGCATATGTAGAAAATTTGGTCACAGAAAAATAAAATGCCATCAAAACCAGTTGGTGAAAAAATTGGGAATGCTGAAAATAAAAGTGAAAATGGTCAAAATGAATTTGGAGGTCAAAGAGAAGGTGATGGTCAACTTGCACGAAAGCCTAAGTTGCCGATCAGAAAGGGTATTGTGAAGAATGCAAACTTTATACCAACTCCTGAAACTACTTGGAATAATGAGTCACCAAGTGGAACCCTCCTTGCTAGAAGATTTGATAATCCATTTAATCTTGCTGAAGACTAGATAATTATGCATGAGTTGATTTTATTTTGTTTTTAGTAGTCTTTTGTTAAGTATGTCTGGTTTGGACCATTTGATTAAATTTTATATGACCGGGACCATTGATCAATTTTGTATGGTTTGAAATTTTTTTATGACCATTGATAACCGTAAAATTTTGTATCCATATTTAAGAAGGGATAAAAAAGAATATGAATAAAAAATATGAGAAGGGAGGAATTAAGCTATAAAAAAAAATCTTGTGCTCATGAGTTGTTTAGGAGGAAATGAGCTAAACAAACTTATGCATTCTCATATGTACCTTCAAAAACTACACGACAATTAAGAGGTTTTCTTAAATGGAAGAGTGCAAAAGTAAGTGTATTTTTTGGCACCAAGACAATAGATGCTTAGCTAGGGTTAAAAATCAAATAAATTGAATTGATTACTCATATAAGTTATGCCACAGGGTTGCATCAGAAGCAACGATGTTGAGATATCAACTACAGACACATTTTTATTAAATTTTATATGACCTAGACCATTGATTAGTTTTGTATACAATGCAAATCTTGTGAGTTTAAAAATGTTCATGTTTGAATTCTACAGCATGTACCCGATTGATCATTCTAGCATACCAGCACTTCTTGTTGTAAATAATATGGAGCATAATNTATAGCAAATACAGTATCATTTTACGACAATCTAAAGTATTTCAATCAATTAAAAGCTTTAAGAGCCCTCCTGTGTTTTATACTCTCGAAATAAGTAACATATGAAGTAATAGAAGGTGAATGTAGCAAATATCATTTTACGACAATCTAAAGTTACCAACTTTAGCCACAACTGAGGTTTGATTTATTTACTGCCCACCATTCAGGTAAGCCAATGACGGTGAGCAATAACTGGGGCAAACTGTAGGAAAGAACAAATTAATCCCAAACTGCAGAAAGGGGTGATAATTAATATGGTTTTAGCTTTCCGCAATATCTGGATAATTAGTATGGTTTCATCCATATGTTTATGAAAATAGCAGGGAGCAGAAAATTTTAAAGTGAGATGCAAAAGAATTTTTTACTTGGAAAAATAAAAGCTAAATCCTACACCATTGCACTCCTGATGAGTCCTAAATATCTCGTTAACATATTCAAGTTGGTATATCATTTTCTTTCATACGAGTATGAAAAAACTTCGAAGTGTTTTAAATGATGTAAAGCAACCCATTTCTGTTGGGTTTATAACAATTTATCTTGCCTCAATCTTATGAACTAACGGACTTAACCTTCTTGCATCTAATATGGTGCAGTTGCAAAAAGTGGCTAGATATAATTTTCAAGGTGAACTACAGAGTTGACAAATGAATTATTTAAACATAGTTAGAAGAACAAAGGGCTTTGCACAATTTTGGATAAAACATTGTAACACTAGGAAAGAAATGTGGCAGGGAAAAGTGATCCATATTCTTATAAAAGGAATAGAAGTAAAAAGATAAATAGAAAAGAAAAAGAACTGACAGAATACCTGATGAATAAAATTATGATAACTAGATTTGATCACTTCTCTGCTCTCTAATTTTTTAGAAGAACGACATTTAACCCTGAATATATTCGACTTGGAATCGGCAGCGTCCTGATTGGCCATCAGCCTGACATGTGACACATGATCAACTCCCTGATGCGGAACACAGCATTCATCAGTGAAAGAGGATACAGCAGTGCAATGATTGAAATCCTGTATATTATATAACTTTGGAGATGACAGCTTTCTCCTGCTATAAGTGTTATGCCCCAGTACCTGCTAAAAGATTGTGAGCTTAGAACAGAACTTTTTGTAGGAACATTTAAACAATGCGACACAAGGATATCCAACTACAAAATGGTCAAAAAAGAAGCCCACGTTAGATATTAGAAAAGTGAGCTATATCTTACACATTGTGCTTCAGAAAAGTTCCCAGTTGAATCAGTCAAAGAACAAGTAACTGTTGGAGCTCGAGAAAGTGAAATATCTGACATTTCCCTTCTATGACTACCCATGCCACCACACACCATAGATACTTGTGGAGATTTTCTATATGATGGGGATGGTGATCTATCACTAGCCTCGGGATATTTCATCCATAAATGTGAGTTTAACTTGCAATAGGGAGTGTATCCATTTTTTTCTGCTCTTGGAAATATTTTATATAAGAGATACATGTCATCACCTTTCCTACACTGTTGTTGTACTTCAAGTAATACAATCTCCTCTTGCTCAAACCTCTTGGCTGCAGCTTCCATATCTGTGATGTCGTCTCTTACAAAGAGAGTTCTATTGGCACCACAAGGTAAATCACATGACCTGATATCTGGAATAAACAATCAGGATGACAAAAATTAATCAGCAAACTACGTAAAAGATAAAATGCATACCATCCAGAGGACTGGTGTTATGGATATAGGTACACATACCATGGCGAAGGCATACAGGATGAAAGTTGCAATTACAATTGACATATGCTAAAAAACAATCGCGCTTGCAGATGCTGCAGAGGATAGTTCCATAAGTGTCTGTAGAAACAGAAGCACATGTGCTTGATGTTACTAGACACCAGCGAGCACGATGCTGGAATCGCATCAAATTTACAAATGAAGCTTTAATGCTACGATGACAAATGATATCATCAGAAGAAAAAACTGAATCTTCAAGTTCCAAACTCTTATATAAAATCATTGCTTCTTTGCAAAGAAGCTCTTCGTAGGGAAGCAAAGGCGTCTTGTTCAGAAGTGCATAACGACAGCTAGAGATTGACCCTAAAGGGAACCAATCACCAACTGCAAAGTTCACAGCCTCACCACAGTTGAAACCTGAGAGATTAACATAATGCAAATCCTCAATTGAAAAGGCTAGTAGCAGTTTCTATTAGCGATAACTGCTACTAAAGACTATGTGAAGATAATCCTTTCAAGCCTGATAAGTCACTAATTTTCTAGGAGTCCATTTTGATGGCTATCTATATGACTCATAAAACATAGTGTCTCTGTCATTTGTTTATAATAATTTAATAACATCAAACTCTTTGACTGCGGAACTTTGTCTGGAAGAGAAACAATATATAACAAACATTTTGTTTCGTGGATGCACAAGGGTAACTATAAAAGATCTTACCATGACTAAACCCTGCATGATACGCTCGGGGGAATGTTATTATGAATTCCCCAGGCTTCTGCACAGCTTTGTAAACTGGAACACCATATTCTAACAAGATATTAGGAGGAAACAATGTTGTCTTCCCCAAAAGAACATCAAAAGCTCCATCCTCTACACTTGTTGATATTATATCATGGCCATATACATGCTGCCGGACCACCTTTTCAAAATCTAAGGCTGTGGCCAGGAACACCATACCAGGTTTTTGCTGCCCCACAGTGATGATAGTTCATACTGCACCCAAAGAACAAAAAAAAAGAATTTATACATGAAAGCATATTTATGGCATGATATATACAATCCAAATACTGATATTTGTTTTCATAAGAGATACGGTACCTATACAAGTAATGGTCTTCCACGTGCCATGCAAACATACTAAATAACATCCCAATATAGAGCATTGGCTCAGTAACTCCCTGAATATCCCCCCAGTATAAGAAACATAACCTTGTAAAAAATAAATCATAAGAACTTCATAATGGTAAGAGTAAGGGTTTGACATACAGGAATAATTATTTCAAGAAGGCGCAGAATAGATTTAGGCAACCGAGATAGCTTCTGAGGCAACAAACAAGAAGAGATAAATATCAGTTGAACTTGAATAACTAAGATGGAAATAAAAAGGACTATAGAACCATAAAAACGGGTGCATGAAGCTTCTATCTATATCACTTTCCAAGATGGAGGGAAAAAGAGTGCGGCTATTTTAACACATGTTTTTGTATATAGAGGATAGGTCGATAGGATAAATAGTTTAGAAACGGGATTAGTCAGTGAGAAAGTTAACATGATTCTGTAAATGGAAAATAAAATATATTAATCACGCTAAAAGACACATCCCAAGACATTTGCATAGAAGCACACCCTCTTAAAAGAGGCAATCAGGTTATTAGAGGAACAATAAGCCGGCATTTATTAGTTATCAGTTTATTACAATAGCTGTTTGTCCCTATCATAATGCTTACATATAATGTCCGAGATCCTTCAATATGAGGATAGATCTAAAGTTTTGAACAAACTACTCATAAAAGTCATTTCCATAAACTACAACTGTGTACTTCATTTATCAACCCAACATATGAAATCACCTTCAGATTCCAATTGCTTTTTCCGAGTTGGTTAACGTGAGAAGATGAAAATGCACTACCATCAACATCGCAAGCATATTCAACACTTTCTGTCCTCCCACGTGCTATTTCCTTCCAAAATTCTTTTTCCATGTATGTGGCAGGAAGACATCCTGAGCTAGAATATCTACGAGAAAAGACTTTGTTTGCCATTTTCTCGAACTCGAGAAATGTATAATTCCTGAAACACGCAATGTTAACATATACTAAGTTACATGGACACTATTATATTGCATATCTATTTAAACGACCTTATCTTCGGTTCCTGAAAACTCACCTTCCACTCTTGAAAAAGGTGATTCTGTCAGAAGTATCCCACTCGGGAAGGCGTAGTGGTTGTACTCTAGTAGTGAACTTGAAACCTACTTTTTCCTTCATCAAGACTATACCAGCAGGGACAGATGCATTCACAGGGGAAACAATCTTGCAGATACCTGAATGTCAGAAGCTGGTCTCAAATAAATATATGCCAAGTTCCATTTAAGCAAATGTATCAGAAGTAATAATAAACTGATGCAAGTTAAAGTCTGGACCATGGACGCAAGCTAACGACGGTAGCAGCAAAAACAGGGAAGTTTTCCACACTGTATACTAAAAAAATAGTTTAATGCTACTAATAATGATCATATAATGCATGAAACAAGAAGCAATGAAAACAAGGATTCCTCAATGTCAAAGCTTAGTATGTACAGACAGATAGCTTACATGAAATGCTGAGTACAAATATGATAGAAATCTTTAGTAGCCATTACATATTAAATTGCAATTACTGTTTACCAAAAAAGAGCACAAAAATGCTAGCAATTACTGAATATCTAATATTTCTTATTTCAAGGAGATTGATGAAGGCCCATGCTGCCATATTGATGATTTAAATTGGAAATAACAGATTGTATACAGAGACACCAACGTGTCATCAATTATTGGCATAGGGATCACATACGCAGCACATTATTAACAATCAGTAAAGAGTAGTGACAGATCATTAAGCAGGAAAATGCCATCAATCGTGACTTTTTGCATGTAAAAAATTAGAAGGGCCATTACCATATTTTGAAGCTTCTGGGGCTATTGATTGAAGGAAAACTAAAGGATCCTCAAACTCCTCTTTACTTGGAAAGTAGACAGGGCATTCTGGAATATTACTAGTCCACTCAAGATCACTAGTGTCAAACTTAGCAATCTTGCGTTTGAAAAATACATCGTTCTTGTCTATAATATCACTAGACTGAGCAAGCGAACAATTTTGTAACACCTTGTCACATGATGACGAAGCACTTGAAGCATCTCCTCCACTTCCAATCACCATATCTGTTGCTTGTAGCCTATCATTCATTTTTTCTGTTTTTTCTTGCTGCAGCTTTTTACGCTTCAGAAATCTCGGTTTTGCGTTCCTTGAAGAACAAACCGTTCTTCCACCTTCAAATACCAAAAAAATCAAACAGAACTAAGTTCAAAGGACCGAATCAGTTATGTCGATAATTTTTTTAATGAACAGAAAATTCAGTTCAAGGTAACAAGCAGTTTTGTCTGGTCCATCATTGATCGAGATGAAACTAATAAAATATTAATTAAATAGCCTTTCCCACCTCCTTTGCTGCCATTATTCTAGACTATACATGCAAATTTAGGCAAAGAGAAGATTGCCTACTTTTAAGTGTAATACTTGGATTTAAAAATGAAACAAGCAAAATATATAAACATCTTTGTAGTGTTTTACTATTTGTAGCCAAAAGTTCAAGATCGCTGGATATATAGAATCTTGTAGCATACAGTGATGCAGAGAAGTATCAGGTAGTGCCCGAGGAAGAAGTATTTGCAGGTCACAAACAACTACTTTTTTAAAAAAAATCTCAACAAACTAGATATTAATGCTGTTACAGGAATACAAATTATCAATAATATGTGCAAGTATGAGGCACATGAATACGTACACATCAAGACTGCCATAAATATGCTCATGTAACCGTCACAAATACACAGCTCAACTAGCATACAAAAGAGCAAATTCAATCTTTCTATATCTTTCTAGAATTAATGTTTTCACCACATATATCCTACAAAATCGTCTATCTGGCTAAGTTTGATTGATCTTCAATTTACTGCTGTATCACGACTAATTGTGAAACCAAGATAAATATAACATTTCACCAATCTCAAACACAACATGTGCAACGACTTGAACAGATAAACAAACCACAAACTGTTCATATATGATATATACTTATCAAAATAAAACCAATCAAGCCAACAAACAACTATTCTGACCAACATTATAGTCATAAACACAATCAAGCTGCACGAAGCCTGAAATTGTGATCCACAGCACCTCTAATCGTATAAATCGAAAACTTTTAAAAATATCATACAAACCAAAAACTTAAAAGTAAAAAATAACAACTAACTCTGGATATAATTAAAAAAGAAAAAGTAATATCAACAATTTTAGATAGTGTGCGTAAATATATAAATAGATATAAATATAAATGTAGGATCGCGCTATCTATGAAAAACACATTTTAGCATGAGAACAACGCGAACAACTATTATTTTGCACATTTTCTATATTTTTTTATGTTATATTAAACTGTTCTCAACAGAATCACCGTTAATAAATGTAAACATTATATATATATATATGTGTGTGTGTGTGTGTGTGTGTATGTATGTATAATCGCACGATGACATTTTGAAGTCCTCGACGATTATACAAATGAATGTAAGTAATAAGCTGTCACAATTATAAACACACAGTAAACACCACAAAAACGCACACAGTAAGGCCAGTAGGCTACATTATGTCGATTATTCAACTGACCGAGTCAGAGTCACAACTCGNTGTGTGTGTGTGTGTGTGTGTGTGTGTGTGTGTGTAATCGCACGATGACATTTTGAAGTCCTCGCCGATTATACAAATGAATGTAAGTTATAAGCTGTCACAATTATAAACACACAGTAAACACCACAAAAACGCACACAGTAAGGCCAGTAGGCTACATTATGTCGATTATTCAACTGACCGAGTCAGAGTCACAACTCGGAAAGCAACATTGATATCAACATTTCTCCGGCGAGAGTTTCGGGATTGATCGCCGGCGATGACAGGTGGATATTCCGGCGAGAAAAAGAGGTGATAGAGAAATGTGTGTGTGTTGTTTTGTTAGAGAGAGAAAACAGTCGACAACAGTAGCGATGATATTGGGTTCGGATAGGCTCGGATATGTCAATATTCATGTCTATTCTTGAAAATTTAAACCATATCCCGATCCATATCCGAAAAATATCTGAAAATTAATATCCATATCCAATTCAATGGATATCCGAATCCAACGGATACCCGAAAACCGAAAATGTTTGGATTGGATTTGGATAATATCCAAAACCCGAAAATAAAAATCAATTATAAAATAATTTTTAATAATCTATAATTATTATAAAATTTTATTTTTTACGATAAAAGTTTTTAATAATTTCAATTAAATATTATTATTTTTCATAAAATATTTTATTTAATTTTTAAAATAAAATCAATTTATTGTAAATTTTTTAAAATATTTTTTATATTTTATGAACTTAATCTGACTAATTTAGTCAATAACCCTAATTTCACTTATACTTTTATTATTAATAATTTACTAACAAATAATACATACTCCATATAAAATATATATTATAATATATAATATACAAGATATAACATATGATATACAATATATGAAATATAAAATATAATTCGGGTTTTTTTGAAGTTTTGGATTTGCCTCGATTTTGAATCGGGTTTTGAATTTTGGGTCAAATTTTGACTCGATATATATAAAATTCATATTCATATTCAAAAATTTTCAAGTTTAAAATTTAAATTTATATCCATATGTAAATCAAAAAAATGGGTTCAATAAATCCAAAACATCGAATTTCATATCAGTTATCCGTCGAGGCCTTCCCTGCAGCAAACAAACATCTTCCCCAAATCTAGAGAGAGAAACAAACTCAAACACAATGTCATCCTCCTTCGATACGTACAGTCTCGACGTTGACGACTCAACTCTCCCATCCTCTCGTCCCTTCAACGACGACGAAGATTTCTCATACTCCGCCGCACCTCCGCCGCCGTTCAGCTCCGACGCTTTCTCCGATGACGTCACCGTCGATCACGTCTCCAGTCCTGATCCGTTCGGGTTCGGATCCGATCCGAGCGCTGGATACTCGGAAACGACGCAGTTTGAGTCGTCGGTGCCGGTTTCGAATGGAAATGGTAAGGGATATGATTTAGGAGAGGACGATGATGGAATTTTTAGTAGCGATGGACCTGTGCTTCCCCCGCCCGGAGATATGGTCGAGGAAGGAGCTGCGCTGCGCCAGTGGCGTCGGTCAGTCTTCTTTTCATTATATATGTGTGTGTGTGTTTCAGTAGATCTGAATTTTGTTTAGTTTTGAGAAGCAATTGGAGTTGATAAATGATTTTTTTTGTTGAATTAATGTTTGTTTTGAGATTATGTTCAAGTTGTGTGTGTGTGTGTGTTGATCTTGTTTGTAACTGTTTTTTTATTTTGTGAAGTGATCGGAGTTCATAATTGAGTTTGTGTTAAATTGATGTTTGTTTTGATATTAATAGCAGTATGTTTAAGTTAGGTTGTGTGCGTGTGTGTTTGTTTTGTGGAGTTTGCATATGGATCTGTATGATTGGAGTGTTTAGTGTTTGTGAAAATTGATATATGTATACATGTATGAGCAATTGTATTTGGTTTAGTTGTTTTTGATTTTTTAACTGTTTTATTAATCTTGAGGAGTGGCCGGACTTACAATTGTATTGTTTGTTAAGTTGATGTTTCTTTCCGGCAAGTTAAGGGGAACAAGTTGTTATTTAGACTTGTTGAAGTAATTTAGCTATTAATATGAGATGAACGCTTTACTAAATATAATTTTTTGTGGCTAAAAATATCAGATAGAAAATCAATGCAAAGTAGTGATAAATATATATTTCACGTGGACTACCAAAAAATATCTATTACTACTTGGAATCCACCCAAGCTATGTTTGTACGGGGTATTGTTGTTGTTCTATAGTCACTTCTTAATTAAGGCTGCCTTACATCAATACATCATGTTGGTCCCTGATATTGTAGAAGGGGGGTTGAATACAATATCTAAATTTAATCGCAGAATTTCGGATTTTAAAAATATTATTTTAATTAATCACGAAATATTAATTTTAATGAAATATTGTTCAAGTAGAAGATATAATTTTTACTTGAAAAGCATTACAAAATTAATATGATGAAAGTTTTTATAATTGATAAAGTGTTCTAGAACGATTTCGACATGAATTGTTCTTGTTTAACAATTATAATCCAAATTTGCACAGAAATCTGTGAATATTGTAGTGTATACAAATTTTTGAATTTAAATGTTTTTTAACTACTGAAATAATGAAGCTAATGGCCTCATATTTATAGAGGTGAAAGCTAGCAATACTTTTGAATAAAACTTACTAAAAAAATCATAAAGACTTTATAAAATAGTCTTTAAGACTTTTTAAATAAGTTGGGCAAGACTTTTAAAACTCGGTAAGATTTTTTAAAGAAACTCGGTAAGACTTTTTACTTGGCTGCTCGGTAAGACTTTTGGAAAGCAGCTCGGTAAAACTTTCTTAAAGTCTTTATCTGTTAAGAATTTTGATGGTCTTACCGATTTAATTCGGTAAGACTTTTTATAAAAGTCTATTAAACTGAAATTCGATAAGACTTTTGAGAAAGTCTTATTTGAAATTTGGTAAGACTTTTCTAATTAGTGCAACAAGACTTTCTTTAAATGTTAAATAAAATATCTTTTTTAACTTAATTAATTCCACCAATTTCAATTAAATAATTTATAAATTAAATCAATTCAAGATGAATTAATTTAAGTAGATAAATTAAATAATTAATTAACTTTTGATAGTAGAATTAATTAGTTTCTTCACTGCACAATCATTGTAGATTTGACTTGAGTCTTTCTGTCTTCACTGTTTTCTGTCTGAAAATCATTTAAGCTAGGTGATAAATATTTATTAAATTAGTTGATACACAAATGTATTGTCTGGTTCATTTGTGTCATACTAAAATAAATATTATTCACCTTTTAACTTTAAAAGTTGTGATCTTCTAGCTTGTTCTCACTTCTAGCTTTGTCTCTAATATTTCTTGGAATCTTTTTGTAGTAGCCACTTGGAATCTTCTTTGTCTTTTGAACTCTTCTGAAATACTACTTCTTTATTTTTCGCAAACGCTTGAACATATTAATGAACTTCTTCCGGTATAAAGTAGCAACCTCATAAAAATACTTCTGATAATCTTATTCTTTTTGTCTAGTTTACTTTCTTCGTCCCAATTCTTGTTTTCATAATTATTATTTATTGTTTTTTCTTATCTGAGTTGAGTTGTTATCTAATTATTACAAATAAGTTTAGTCATATGCCTTTCAATCTCCCCCTATTTGTTGTTAAACATTTAACACACAAATTTTTAGAGGATAACTCAACTAACAACTTAGAAAATAATAGGACATGTAAGAACTGTAAATAATAAAAAGTTCTGGATTCATATTTAACAATTTTCTAGATTCATGCTTGAAAGATATATACAAGATAGATGTTCCTCTATACTGAACATGTATTATAAATTTCTATCTTGACCTATCTAATTCTTCAGTCTTCAGAAGTATCAACCTCACCTTTTTCTAGAGTTGAACTCTTATGCACAGGTGTCCTTGATACCTCTTCAGTTTCTGATTGTGCTGATTGAGTGGATTCTCCATACAACCTTCTTTGTTCAGCACGAGCAAATTGTCATTGCACTTCCTGCTCAACAGGATCTACTTCTTTTTCTTGGACATTAAATGGCTGACTTGAATGTATCTTTAACATTTTCCGGATGTAAGATGGAATTTTCTTTGACAAACAGTAATTCTGAATCTTTTCAGCAGCATCTAACTTCTCTTGAGATCTGAATCCTTTATTTCTGAGCATTGTCTCAACCTCAATCATGTATTTGACTGTGCATTTTTGTAAGGACTCCTCATCTAACTTCAATGTCTGATAAAACTTGTTTGAGAGAAATCTTACTTCATGAGGATCAACAATGATTTGTGGACTGACAACTCTTGCAAATTCTCGGTGTTTGTTTCTTAGCAGTTCATTTTCTTCTGAGCTTCTTCTTACTTTGTTCAACAAAGTCCATAACACAGATAGAGATCTTGCTCTGAAGAACTCCATAGAAACTCTGAATGTGCCATTCATGTGTGTGTAGACTAGTATATGCCAGTCTTCAAGAATGTGATCTACTATGACAGTTATGTAATCAACTTCTTTTTTCAGGGCCTTCATGAAGTTGTCGATGCTGTCATTTGAACTTTCTAAGCGTTCAATTAATGACTTTAAATGTTTGTCTTCAAATGGACCCTTCTGAAGCTTGTCCATGATTTCCCAGTCAGTGTCCCACTTAGCACCTATCTTCAGATTCACAATAGCCCATAGATTCTGTTTTTCCAAACTTGCTTTCCTTTCAGTCTGTGCTTTCTCCTTGACTAGAGCTTTCAGTTGTGCAGTTTTAGCATTGCTTACCTTGATATCTTCTTTCAATTTTCTCATGGCCTCTTTGTAGGCAGGATCAGACTTTTTTTCTCTAGGAAACTAGGAAACAAGAATTCCTCATCAAAGGTAGTTTCTTCCTCAGCTCTGCAGTAGTCAGGATTGTATATGTCATCTTGAGCACTATCATCAATGAATTGATCTTCATGAAAGTATTGTTCTTCTTGATTATTTGACTCAAACAGATCTTGATCCTTTGCTTTGCCTTTTTCTTTCGTAGCTCCTTCTCCTTCAGCTACACTTACTTTCTCCTTTTCTTTCTCCCCCTTAGTTGAGGGATCCTCTACAGATTTAGAAGCTTCAAATGATTTGACAAGTTTTTTCATGGTCAGATAGACCTGCTTCATCCCTTCATTTAGATGAACCATCCCTTCATCTAGCATGTTGAAGCGCTTATAGGAGATTTCTTCATTTTCAATTATTCTTTGAGCAAGCTTCTTTCCACATCATCAATTCTTTCATTTAAAGAGCTTATCTCCTTCATATCCTCAGCAATCAGACTTTATACCTGTTGGATATCTTGTGTTTTGAGGAGAATGCTTGACTTGACATTATCAACATCTTTACGCACGATTGTCAGCTGTTCTGTTACAGAGGCAGGTGTAGATTTGGGTTTTGCTTGTGCTTTGACTTTTACCAACTCAGCCTGAACAACCTGCATTTGTCATTTCAAAGTCCATTTCCCATTGAGAGGATAAGGATGGGTTTGCAGTTGTCTCAGGTTCATTTCTCGATCTTTTTTAAGGTGGAGACAGAGCTGCGGGTTCACTCAGAGAACTACTAATACCTCTTCCTCTTACTTTTTTAACTGGTTTCTTCCTTTTTCTGACTTAACTCAACGAGGTTGAAGAAGAAGAAACTGTTTGAGGTTCTAGCTCAGCTTGGGATTGAACCTGTGTGTTTTCAGGTTCATAGCCGAAATCCTGTAGTGTAAGACCGCAGTCATAGTCTGCCACATATATATTTAAAGGTAAGAAATTAGAAGCTAGGGTGTGAGATATTACCTGTTGTACCTGAGCCTCTTGTTTTGCCTGATGAGCAGTCTCTAGCAGTAGCAGTGCAGGATTATCAACTTCCATTGGCACTTGTTCTGGCTCTTGTTGAAGCGGTTGAGCCTATGCAGGATTGAATATTTGATTGAGAAGATTTGCCATGTATTCAGTTGTTTCAATGGTCACCCCTTCAAATTTGTTCTTGTTGCTGAGTCTGTTGAACAAATTCTTTTGAGTCGTTGGGGAAACTTCCACTGGGCTTTGTTCAAAGCGAGCTTTGTCTTCTTCTGTGACAGAAGATGATTCATCAAAAGCATTAGAAACCTTGGATAAAAGCAAGAAATTTTCTGATCCACATTCAAGTTTCTGCTCTCAGCAGTGCCCATCTTCCTTATAATTTATGTCAGGATCAGTTTCCCAAAATTGATTCTTCGGTTGATAGAGCATAATGCATTACCTTATTTCTTAAATGCAAATGCAACAAGTACAATTTACTTATCATTACAAAGTGCAATATACAAGGATAAAATGTTGTTGGACACTATTTGTCTTCTAGCATTATAATTATAAAATTCTATATGATGCTTTAACTACTAGTAAATAGTAATAACACATTTATAACAATAATAATTATTAATTAATAAATATTTAGTTATTAATATATAGTATGTGAATAATATAGCAAATCAATGTCATACTTCACACATAAGTTACAGGTCCTTGGGCATATAGGTGGATTATAAAAAAAGGTATAAACAGGTTACGGAGTTGGGCATTCACGCAAAAACTAAACTATCAAATATAGAGTTACATGCACTTTACTTGCCCCAAGTTGAAGTAATGTAGAATCAAAGAAGTTTCCCAATGTCGCCAAAGAAAATCTTATATGCTTGTTTTGAAAATCATTTTTGGCAATGGCATCCCCTATCTTAAAAAACAATTCATGTTACATCCTTTGGAACTTATTTATAACTTATTTTCTTCAAATAATAGTGCCAACTTAAAAGGAGCAGAGCACTTTTTAGGCTTATAATAATGACTGTATAGACGCTTTTGTTCCCATTTTTTTATGTATATGCAGGTTCTTCATTCAAGCAGGTTTGTGTTGCTACCCTTATTTATGCATTCAACCACATCGTTATGGGTTCTTCCTATAGATAGTCAGAAATCAATCAATGTATTAAAATGCAAGATCTTGAATGTATTTAATCTGCTTGCACCAGGCATTTGTTTTGTTTCTATACTCCTTTCAGGTTTATGCTATAATACCCTTCCCCTCTAATGTTAACACCAAAGCCATTTGACGTAATATGTTTTAGTGGATGTAATATGATTTGTTTTCTAAAGATAATGCGAAAATTATCTTCAAAACAAGTATATACAATTGTCTTTGGCCTAAACTTAGAGGATGCAAAATGAATTTAACTCGTAAGTATTATAAGTAGTAAGCCATTGACTTATTGAGGCCAGAATCAAACTTTCCAATATTCCGTGTTCCCTCCCTTTTTTCGTTCTTCTTGCTTGCTTAAAAGATGATTAGATGTAGGTTGTTAAAGGATTGAACCAGTTAACTTATAATGGACCTGGAAGATAGTTGTTTTGATTCTGGTCAACTTTTGCACTACTCACGTGACCGGTGATTGTCTGATAGATATGTGCTTGAACCTATTTGTTAGTGTGACTGACACAGGTGCTAGATCAGTTATGATTTTGTAAGTTTAATACCCCTTCCAAGTCCATTGAAAACAAGGTTGCCTACTAGTTTTGACAAAAAAGGTGTTTATTTTAAGTGAAAATTATTAGTGCATTCAAGTTTCACGTAAACACTGTTTGTCTATGCTTAATAGGGATTTGCCCTGCTGATGACTGCTTCTGTAGAAATCTAAACTATGTTTTGTAAAATTACCANTTTAAGTGAAAATTATTAGTGCATTCAAGTTTCACGTAAACACTGTTTGTCTATGCTTAATAGGGATTTGCCCTGCTGATGACTGCTTCTGTAGAAATCTAAACTGTGTTTTGTAAAATTACCGACCCTTGCCTTGAAGTTGATACTTGATAATTAGTATAGGATATTAGGATGCATTATATAATAGCATTTGGCTGTCTTTAGCTTTGTGTGATGCAGCTTCTTACTTAAAGTTGCAACATAGTTTTTCATTTGAATATTACATTGAATGGAAATTCCTGTTATGTGAGTTTAAAATTATCATACTTGGATGTCCTTTCTTAACAAATAATTCAAGGCAAGTAAATTTTTATCAAACTGAGAATAGGTGTGACTTTTTCTGGTATGCAACTTCTAATTTTATTTTACTTTATAGGGAGAATGCAATTCGTCTCGAGGAAAATGAGAGGAGGGAGAAGGAACTACGCAACAAAATCATTGAAGAAGCAATAGACTTCAAAAACGAATTTTA
>QRFB01006133.1:0-38455 GCA_008931105.1 Oenanthe javanica | reverse complement strand
GCAACAATTTGATGAGTTTATGAATTATAGATTATGAGCAAGATAATTGTGAAGATAAAGAAACATTGTAGAAACAAAAAGAGGAGAAAATGAGTGACTACATTTCTTACTTGTGCTGTACAATGGTTACCTCTCTTCTATATGTAGAAGATATCTAATCTATGTATATTATAGTTGCTACTGCCTCTTTTGAATATATTTTACCTAAATTAAGTCTTTATCCTTAAAGTTGATTAATATTACAATGTCTGTCATCACTTTTTTACTGTCAGACAAACAAAACCGTAATCCATAACACGTGTCAGTTCCTACTNACAAACAAAACCGTAATCCATAACACGTGTCAGTTCCTACTGCAAGCTTACAACAAAAGCTTAATCTATCATCCAAATAATTCAAAATTCAAAACATACATTTCAAATTCGAAACTCATTATCTTCTTATTTCATCTTCTCCTGCTTAATACATATAAACCCATATTTCAACTTTTGAATTTCAAAAATCTTAATTTTCTTATTACTTTTTATTTTTCTTATTTTATATCTTCGATTTTCCTCTCAAATTCTTTACCATGATTTTATATGTGTTTGTTAATTTGCATCGCTTGATGATATTTATTTTTAGATATTCAGGTTGCGGATTTTGATTGATTATGTCGGTCTTTGTTATTTGTCCTACATGATGTGTTTGATTAAAATTCTGAAAGGTGAGGATCTTCATTTTCTCCTAATTATAGGAGCTCAAAGGTACATATGTACTAATTTTTTGCTTTAGTGTGAATATGTGGTTTAATTGTCTTATGGTTTGATTGTGTGTATGGAATTGTAGCTGGTATCGTTGTCGAATATTAATACTAAAATCTTAGATCTGGTCAAGAATTTTTATCATGAGGAGGCTAATGTCATAATCGGAGAATTCTACTGATGATGTTGTTGTTGGGGAGTTGGTTGTGTATCCGATGTCGGTATGTTTTCTTTATCATTATCATACAAGAATACCATTTTCTTTAATCTTTTTGTCACTGATTGTATATAAATGTATACACCATATATAATGATTGTTACATGTATTTGGTATATTTTTTATAAAACATTGTCGTAGACCAAGTGTTTGATAGTTTGTTCATGAGAACGAGATTGATATATTTTGATGCATTTGTATCATTTAAATTTATAGTTTACGCATTTTACTAATCAATGTTGTTAGATACTATTGCAGGTTCAAGTTTGCGCATAATAATGATATAGATTGAACATGAGATAAATTATACATTATATCTTAAATATGACTAATATGTGTATCAATATACTTGAGATTATGTAATTGTACTCATATTTTTGTTCTTATTGCAAATTGAACTTTGCAAATAAATTGTTTGATATATTGAGTAAGAGAACAAGATTGATAAAAGCATACAGTTTCAAGGTTCAAAAATGATGATTATTTGTTTCATATTGCTCTTCTTTAATGTTTGTATATTTCTTATTCTTTGATATGTATGTATATGCTTAACTTTTAATATTGTTGAATTTGATATATAACCAATTTCTAAATAGAATTCTAACTTGGGTAATGATATATACGTAGATGCTTAAAAACTTTTAATATTAAATCACGGTTTATCGAATGGGTAATGATATATACGTAGATGCTTAAAAACTTTCAGTAGAAGTTTGGTTTTAAATTTAAAAACATGAGGTTATATAGATATCCCAGAATTCAAATCAAACTTTTTATATAGATTACTTATTTCATATCTTTATCTCATATTGTATCTCATTTTTCTTTCTATTACTTTCATATTATGCCATATGATTTCTCTTGAATAACCTCTTTTATGTTTCAACTATAGTTTGAACTTTGTTTGGCACATGTTTGATGCTTTGTCTGGGAGGAAAAAGATTTATAAATCTACAAATTTTAGGTATTTTACTTGATGTTTCTTACATTATAATAATTGGAGTTTTATTTATATAATTATTTATGTCTTTAGCGTTTTGTTCTTGCTCTATTACTATTAAATTTCAGGATTGTTGGATCTTTCTTCTCTGACTATTTTTAACTGTTCATTTCTATGTTATATCTTCAACATTGCCTAATAGTATTTTGTTAAAGTTAAATTTGTTATATGAGATATAACTTTAAAATGTCAAAGTCTTCTTTTACTATTGGGATTGGGATGGAGTGGTAATTATATATGCAAGGATTAGAGATTAAGAGGATTTTATAATTTTGTCTACTTTGCAGATTTTGTTTGATGATAGGTCTTATAGACAACTTGAATAAATTTAGACATTGTCTACTGACACACAACATTCACTTTATCTGACTGGAATATAGTTATGTGAACAAATTGAGTCAAGTACAACATATATTGCAATTGACTGACACAAAAATCTATAACGGGTTTGAAATCCTTGGATGTTGTGTAATAAAATTACACAAAAAGTACAATGTTAGGGTTGTGTATGACCTTGGTATGTTGGCAATTGACATCTTCTGTTTTAGGTGTTAGAAGCAGTTGTTTTCTATTTATTGTATATGATTTTGATTTATGAAATTCGAAGACTATTTCAACAAAAGTAATGACTTTTATGCAAGTAAAATCTCAGGATACATAGGTGAAGGTCAAAATTATATAAATTATCTATGTTTTAGATACTAGTGACTATAAGTGCAGAAGCAAAAAATAATATTTCAATGATTGCAGGAAGCGGATGAAAGAAGGAAGATGATGAGGCAATGTTGGTAATACACTGCTTGGTATTATCTAATTTAAGATTTTAAAAATATGTGAAAGTCTAATTCTCTGTGTTGTAGTTTGTACTATTTTCTATTTTCGTTATGGAGGCAAAGTTTGTGGAGAACGCATGAGTAAAGCTAAAGTAATGTCGGTGGCTCACTATAACTGGTGTCTCATCCACATTGGGATTATAGAATCACGAAGATGGCAGAATGACAGTGCGGGACTGTTCCCAAATTTGTTCATGATGGCAGAATCTCACCGCTTGTTAGGCCTTATTATTCCAATTTCATTACCATGAGATGTTTATGTGGCTTTGACTCCAAAGATTTTGAAAACTCAAAAGTGTCAGCAAAGACTTGGTTATTATATTTAGATTTTTAAGACCGTACACTGACATATTGAAAAAAACAAAAAAAACTTGATTTTCTCACTTATAAAAGGAATTAATATTTAATATATTTCACAAAAGGTTAATATTTAATTTCATTAATTTAAAATTTAATGTTTCTTTAATTTAAAATTTTATTCCTTGAGATTCGAGGCGCCGCCAAAGGCGGTGCCGAGAATTTTTCATATTAAATATTAAATATATGTTATAGAAACTTAATATTTATTTTTATTATTATAAATATTATTATTTTTTGTAATTAAAAAATGTCATAGTAATATTTTACATTTTTAATTGAAAATATATATATATATATATATATTTACTTTTATAATATATTTATTTTTAAATTTCAATTTTCAAATTTATTTCCTGAGATTCGAGTCACTGCCAAAGGCGGTGCCAAGAATTATTTATATTAAATATTAATATATGTTATAAAAACTTAATATTAATTTTTATTGTTAAAAATATTATATTTTTCACAAAAAAAAATTTACTGTGAAATCCTGCAACCGCTACCCTTTTTGGGTGTGCAGTGGGTAAACTCACGGATTCACGCAATAGCCTGTAAAGCACGTGAACCAAGTAAACTACACAATATTTATATATAATTTAAATATTAAATATTTTATAATTTAGAAATGTCATAATAATATTTCATAATTTTAATTGATAATTTATATATAATTTACTTTTATTATAAATTTGTTTTTAAATTTCAATTTTCAAATTTATTCCTTTAGATTGCGCCACTGACAATAGTGTCAAGAATTGTTCATATTAAATATTAAATATATGTTATAAAAACTTAATATTCATTTTTATTATAAAAAAGATTATAATTTCCATTAATTTAAAATTTCCATAATAATATTTTACTTTTGTAATTGAAATTTATATAAAAATCTTACTTTAATTTAAAATTTATATAAATTTGATTTTAACTATTTACACACATTATATAATAAATTATAATAATATTTCTGGGATGAGCCCATCTATATTTTAATTTTAGCATTCTCATGGTTTCTAAAATGCTTATACTCTTTTAGTTTTTAAAAGAGTCATGTATATTCCTGGATGCCTAAATAGATTAGCATGTACACAATTATAAATATGCGCTTTTAGTTTTTAAAAGAGTCATGTATATTCCTGGATGCCTAAATAGATTAGCATGTACACAATTATAAATATGCGCGAATAACTAAAATACATGAAACATGACATAATTTATTTATTTATCTTAAAATATATTAGTACAGTTTCTATAATAAATTTAATTTTTATAAAATTACTTTAATTTTTAATAATATTGAACCTTTATATTATAAATAAATTATATTATAATGATATTAAATAAATATACTAACGTTGATTATTTTTGAGAAATTATTAAAATTACATAACTACATAAAATATATTGGTGTTTTAAATTTATATTTAGAGTTGTTAAGATTTATAATATTATGAATTTTAATTTTTTTAATATTATAATATTTAAAATCCGATAAACTACGGTCAAGGGTCAACTAATTTTAATTTTAGAAACACATTTATTTTATAAAATAAATATTCACAAAAACAGATTTTATCCAAAATAAAATAAATAAAAGAAAATTACAAATCTAAATCATACACGATCATTAATATAAAAGAATCAGTTTGAGTTTATATATACAACAATTTTACTCTAAATTTCCAAACAGTTAAATAAGCATACACAGGACAAGAAGAACAAATTAAAATACATACACAGCCAAATGGCCCAAAATAAAAGAACAAACTTTTATATATAACAGGTAACAGATTAAAGTTCAGCATGCTGAAGTCCAGTAAAATATTTCACAAGCAGATCTTTAAGTTAGTTCAACTTGCGGCCTCAAGCCCAGCGAAGCGGGCACCGATGCTAGTACTAATAATTATAATACTAATTACCAACATTCTTAATAAAAAGTCCATAGTACCCTTTATTTGTATTCCTTAACACTCCCCCTCAAGTTAAGGAGAGGGGGGACTATGGGGAGCTCTTAGCTTGATAGCTTGAACTTGATCACTTGAAGACAGTGAACTGATTTGCGACACCGGTGTAAAAGTGATATTCAGAGAGCCAGAGCCAAAGACCGAACACAAACCAAAAGAAGAAGATCATGTAAAGGCAGACGAAAAAGATGCAAAATTAATGTAGGAGGGATTATTAGAAACAAGGAAGAAATTTAAGAAATAGATTTAATTGGGAATTTGGAGATGAGAAATATAGAATACAGTAACTTGACTCAATAGAAGTTGAACTGTCAACTTTGTAAAGAAAGAAGAATTCACCAAACTTGTCTCAATGCAAGCTGAGTTGTAAGATTTAGAGGAAGAAAATGATAGCAACTTGACAATGCAAGATAAGCTTATCAGAGAAGTTGATAAAAGGAAAACATGATCATGGTTTCTTTTTAAATCTCCATCGATCTCTTCATTCCTTTTAACCAATAACATCTGCTTTGCAAAAGGCACTTCAAGACTTATAGCCTACTTCAACAGAATTTGGCAGAATTCTAAACGGAGAATCGATGCACAATTTCGATAAATAAGGCTCCATACTCGATGATTTCTAAACATCAGGTTCCATGACTCAACAATTTTGAGTCTTACAGGTTCCTAAATCAATCACTTAGAGAGTATTTTGCGGTAACCCAATCTCGGTGCAACTTCTGGACATAATTATAGCAACTTGACTATGCAAGCTAAGCTATAAGTTTAGCTCGAGTACTCGTTCACTCTGCACATTTCAGAACTGAACTCCCGGTTTTTAATTTGAGATAAAAGAGATTAACTTGAGTACTGACTTACTCCAATGCAGTTTTGTTTGCTGCACATTTATGGAATGAGATCCCAACTTGTTATGCTCATTCGTTTGAAAGCACAATTTTTAGTTGGATTAACAACATCCTTAACTACTTCATTGACAAGGATCTTTCCAACGCTGCCGCTTCTTTAACTACAATGTTTAAGCTCTCTCAACCCTTAATGTTGTTTTCTTAAGCATCCCACTAGAAACACAATGGCCCTGTCTGTTCAATACTGGAATTATTGCAGAACAACAATCTTTGCAACTGTTTAAAGGTTAGAATCCAATTGACATGTACTTCAATATGTGACATGTACTTCATTCCATCCCCTAGTTTTGTTTTAAATTACGGGAATCCAATTTATTTCCTCTTTATTCCATTGACAATTGTAAAGATAAGTTTTCCATTTGTTGGATAAGCTTTTTCCATCAAATGGATCAATTTCTGAACGGTTAAGATTTTGAAAAAAATAGCATCGAGCAACTATTAATAACCGCGGCTCGTGTTATTAAAAAAACATAGACGAGTCGCTGTTTAATAATAACGGCCCGTAAAAGGACGAGCCGCGGTTATTAACAGCGACTCAACTCTATTTTTTTTAAATCCTGACCATTCATAGTTGATGCAAGTGTTAGTAAACCATTTGCTGGAAAAATCTTATCCAACCAATGATTGCCCAGATCACTCCCCTTCATTTTGAATGTTTTTAGGTAAAGTAACTTCATTTAAAATAAATAAAGATTACACAGGAATTGGCCATTCATTCGAACATCACTGACAGGCCTAGGTGCCTAGCACTAAAGCGTGAGTGAAATCCCATTCCAAAATCATACGGGTTAAATGACATTTTTATGGCTCCCTCAATTGATATCTAACTTACAAGTGTATTGTTAGATTCAAAAAACTTTCAATATATAACTTAATCAAGTATACGATCAGAATCTAGTGAATTAAATCTTAGAATTTAATAACTGAACATTAAAAAACTTTGTCTCTATTAAGTTGAGTTTGACTTTAACGAAATCCGTTTGTCAACTCGACCTCATGACTTACTACGTAAAAAAAGATAGATAAATTAAAAAAATTAAATAGTAAAAAGATCATTCAACTTATGCCCAACTTGCATGTTGGTTATCGAATAAAAAACTTATCAATGAGTTAAAAATTAGTTTTAACTTACAATTTAGTCATTGAATATTAAAAGTAGGGAAATTCCTGATAACACCATTATATAATTGATTTTTCTAAATGGTATCATTCACTATTTTGGACTTCCAAATGACCTCATTATACTTTTGACTTCGTTCGCATCATACCACTCTGTTAACTAAACCTTAATAAAACCGTTAAGTATTAATTAAAATGGCAATTCATAATGGTATCATTTAGCAAAGTCAATTTTTCCTAAATTTTTTACCATGTATAATAGATATTGGTTTTTTATAGTTATTTTTATACTATTATCATCCCTAAAAAGTAGAACTTAGAAATTGAAAATTTTCTAATAGTATTATTGTAGAATTGACTTTTTCTAAATGGTACAATTAGAAATTAACATTTTATTAACATTTAGCTAACAGAGTGGTATGACATGAATGAAGTCAAAAGTATAGTGGTACTGCTTAGAAGTTTATTTTTTTTTAAATAAAGCACTTGCATTAACTTAAAGCTCTTCAAGAGCAAGATTACAATGGATAAAATCTGGAGCGATAGAAAACCACTCCTGAAGATCTGACACAGAACCTGCCGCCTTTGCTAACAAATGGGCAACACAATTCGCAGACCTAGGTACAAAGACCAATAACACCTCATCAAAGTGTTTAAGTAAATCAGCACAATGAGCAGCTATNTACATGTCCCCTGAGTATGCAATTGAAGGAGCCTTTTCAGTTAAATCGGATGTTTATAGCTTTGGTGTACTGATGATAGAGATTGTGAGTGGGAAGAAAAGCAGATTCTTTAATCATCCAGGCCACAACCTTAATCTTATGGGCCATGTAAGTACAAATCTAACACTCATATTCAGGCAATTTCTGTCCCATTACTAGTTTAAAAGTTTACAACAAGATGCAACATTTGCTTGTGTAGGCATGGATGAGCTATAAAGAAGACAGGCTTTTGGAACTAATTGATGAATCAATTCTGGAGTCAGTTGACCAATATGAAGTGTTTCGAGTTATTCTGATTGGATTACTATGTGTACAACAATATCCAGAAGACAGACCGAACATGTCATCTATACTAAAGATGTTGACTAGTAACATCTCGCTGCCTCATCCGAAACAACCTGGATTTTTCACTGAAAGAAAACTCGATGAAGAGTGCAATTTGTCAAGCAATATAGCAAATGCTTTCTATACCTTGCTTGATTCGTCTTCATCGAACCAAACTGTTACAATTGTTGAACCTCGATAGAGTTCCGAATCTTTTATTGCCTTGAATACTGGTATAATGTAATTAAACAAGACAGAATTTACAGATTTCTTAACGCAACAATTTGATGAGTTTATGAATTATAGATTATGAGCAAGATAATTGTGAAGATAAAGAAATATTGTAGAAACAAAAAGCGGAGAAAATGAGTGACTACATTTCTTACTTGTGCTGTACAATGGTTACCTCTCTTCTATATGTAGAAGATATCTAATCTATATCTATATCTATATCTATATATCTATATATATTATAGTTGCTGCTGCCTCTTTTGAACAGTATTTTACCTAAATTAAATCTTTACCCTTAAAGTTGATTAATATTACAATGTTTGCCATCACTTTTTTACTGTCAGACAAATAAAGTCATAATCCATAACACGTGTCAGTTCCTACCGCAAGTTTACAACAAAAGCTTAATCTATCATCCAAATAATTCAAAATTCAAAACATACATTTCAAATTCAAAACTCATTCTCTTCTTATTTCATCTTCTCCTGCTTAATACATATAAACCCATATTTCAACTTTTGAATTTCAAAAATCTTAATTTTCTTATTACTTTTTGTTTTTCTTATTTTATATCTTCGATTTTCCTCTCAAATTCTTTACCATGATTTTATATGTGTTTATTAATTTGCATCGCTTGATGATATTTATTTTCTGATATTCAGGTTGCGAATTTTGATTGATTATGTCGGTCTTTGTTATTTATCATACATGATGTGCTTGATTAAAATTCTGAAAGGCGAGGATCTTCCTTTTCTCCTAATTACAGGAGCTCAAAGGTACATATGTAAATTGAAAATTTTCTAATGGTACTATTGTAGAATTGACTTTTTCTAAATGGTACCATTAGAAATTAACATTTTATTAACATTTAGCTAACAGAGTGGTATGATATGGATGAAGTCAAAAGTATAGTGGTACCGCTTGGAAGTCTAAAATAGTGAATTGTATCATTTAGAAAATTTAATTCTACAATGGTATCATTCGGAATTTCCCTAAAAAGTATTTCATAACCGTTAATTAAGTTATAAATAAATCATCGTTCAGATATATAAAATATTATCTTAATTATTAGTATTATTCTAATATCAACAAATCAAATTTCATTAAAATCAAAAAATTTATAAATGAGTCATTGTTTATCTTTTTATATTAAATAAATTGGAAAAAAAAAAATTAGACATAAAAGTAATTTATTGCCCATAGATAGCCTACATATGTAGTAAGGGGTAAAGACAAGTTTCTTAAAATCCATGTACATATCTCAGCTACAAACAACGCAAGTTCTAGTTGATACTGTACAAAATCATCGTATTCCTAATTCTCTTAACAATTCTAGTACTAGTTTAATTAAATTAATATTTTTATTAAAAAATTTGTATTTTAATTATTTATATCAAATATATCATTATTGTTCTTATTACCTATCTAAAATCTTGCAAAAACAATTTATGAAAAAATAGATAAATTAATTCTTATTAAAGAAATATATAAATTATTTGGTGGTTTAATCTATTATAGATTAGTTTATTAAGAGAATTGCATATTTACATAAAATTTCTTACAAATTATTATCTTACTATTTTATACAAATTAAATATTTTTTAAATTAATATAACCTTATAAAGTTAAATGACAATTTGCAAGTTGGGTCTAAGTTAAATGATATTTTAGTTATTAAAAAAACCACATCATCATTTTCCGTCACTTTTGTGTATAACTTTTAATAGTTTCTAATGCTAGAAATCTGATTGAAACTTTTAAATAGTTTACTTCGTCCTTCCTAATTAATAGTTCCTTTGACTTTTTACACATATTTTAACGTGTATAAAAGGTATAATTCGACAAATTATTTTTTTAATATTTTTTCTAGATAAATATTTAATATACGGATCATTAAATGAATCAAATATGAATCTACATCGATCCGATCGGATTATGAACAATACTATTATTATATGTACACATGTTTATTCTCATGCTATACACGGGCTTGCTATTTTTTTTGACAGAAGGCTTACTAAGATTTAAATATATATATATTATTTATAGTTTTATTGATATTTAATATGAAATATTTTATATTAAATTTTTTAAGGTATAAGAATTTATGTTAATATATATGATATATTTTCTTGTTTATGTAAATATGCTAAAGAGGTAGGTAATAATAAATTATTTAGAAAAATTAGTTTGTTAATTATATTAAGTAGAACTTTATATAATATTAGACATGTATGTAGTTTGAACTTATAAAAGTTAGCTATAATAAGTAGTACTATATCTAAAATTGAATATAAATAAGCATATAATTTGAGTTTGTGTTATAAGGGTACCAATCAGGTAAAAAACATTTACCGTGACAACCGTGAAAACTTTCATTAAATTTTGTAAAATCATAATAGAAAATTCAAAAATATTGTTTAGATTAACTTTTATTATAATTTTACAAATAAAATTATGGTTCTCACTAATATTTTCATATTTTATTATGGTTCTGTAGAATTTAGTAAAAGTTTTCACGGTTCTCACACTAAATTTTAAAAATCAAATGTTACAGAATCTAACATGGAATCCAGCATAGAACCTTATATATATTTTGTAAAATGAAATTTACACATAATAATTTTATGATTTTTTGTTAACATCATGTTAGATTCTATTTTTATTCATTAAAAAAACAAAATCGATGTTATACTTTAGAATCTAAATGAGTTTTTATGTAAGATTCTAATGTGTTTTTTCTTGTTCTTTATATAAGGATGTTTTTAAGGAATAATGGCATATATATATATATATATTAGACATTGTTGAAATCTTTAATTGAAAATTGTAACTGAAATAATAAATTATATGATTCTGTTTTAATATTAATTGATTGTTAAAAAAATTGTAAACGATTAGGCTATTTAAATGACACTGATCATGCAAGTTTTTCTAATATGAATTCTATATAATGAACATTAATAAGTTTCCAAAATATATTTTCAACAAATATTATATCTTTTTTCTTTATCTAAAAATCCAACATAATATCAAGAGTTTCAATGATCTTAAGGGATATATGAGCGCGAGTGCTTAGCCATGTGTACTAGTCAAACTTCAGTTTTTTCTCATCCTATTTCTTAGGGTGAAAATTATTAAATATATGTCGTCAAAATAAAATTTTATTTGAGAGGTATAAGTTTGTGAAAATGGGTTGAATCTGAGAGGGATTTTCAACCACTCGGAAAAAATCTAACGCTAAATCAAACAAAAGTTCACAAAGATGAATTATCAAAAGCTATAAAGTATTATCCATAATACATGTTGATGTCTCAAAATTGATTTTCTCAAAAATCATGACTTGTGAATGGAAAAAAGGCTTGGGACAAGTTTGAAAGAAATTTACAAATGTAACGAAAAACGAGAACGATGCAAGTCTTTAATCTTAAAAGTGATATTGAGACTTTAATTATGAAAAAAAGAGACATCATACAAAAATATTATGACAAATTGAAGGGTGTGGTGAATAAAATCCGACTGATCGATGGGAGAAAATTTACCTGACACCAAAGTCGTGGAAAATTTATTTATAAGTATACTGAAAAGGTTTAAGGCTAAACTTTCATCTCTTGAGAATTCAAGAAATATTAATGGATTAGCCTTATATAAGCTAATTATTTCTTTACAAGCTCACGAACAAAGAAGGACCGTGAAAGACAAAGATAATGAATAGGTAGTTGAAGGGGCATTTTTTTGTTAAAAGATCAAAGTGCGGCCATTACAAAATATATGGCCATGATGAAAAAGATTGGTGGCATAAAAAAATCTCAATGCTTCAAATGCAATAAGTTTGGACATATGCAAAAGAATTGTTAAAATAAGATCAAAGAAAGTGTCAATATGACACATGTTTTTGAACAAAAAGAAACATTGTTCTAAAAATTGGAGAGAAGTGATCCAATAAATTTGAAGTTAGTGATAAATGCATCATTAAAGGAATTTGGTGAGAATTACACTGGAAAATATGTTTGTAAAGAGAATTACTCCAATTTTAAGAATGATGATTTGAAGTACATCATATGTCTAAAAACGTTCTACAATTTCAAACCAAGGGGGAGTGTTGAAATCTTTGATTCAGAATTATAACTAAATAATAAATTATATGATTATATTTTAATGTTAGTTGATTATTGAAAATATTTGTAAATGACTAGGCTATTTTTTTACAAAAATACTTTCTCATAAATGAATATTATTGAAATACAATATCCAGAATTAAATATAAAATTCAGAGAAATAAGTTTTTTTCATTCAAAAAATTTATTATCTAACTGAAGGTCAGACAAAGATATTCACGAAAATTTAGAAAATAAATTTTTTTTTTAAAGGAATTAATTCAATAATTAAAAATCATATGATATCTATAAAAATAATCGAGTCGAACAAATATAAAACAGATCATATCTTAATGTGTGAAAAGAGAAAACCCAAATTATAAAATTTTCAGTTTATGATTAAAAAAATCATCTAATATAGCACAAATCGTCATTAAATGACATGTAACAACCACCATATATGGTCAAAATGACATCGTCTCATATAAGACATAGGCTTAAATATTAAAATATACCTTTATTATAAATTTTTTTATTTTTTTAAACTATATATATTAAATTTTATATAAAATTTTAATAAAATGCGATAAAGATAAAAGTACAATAATATTATAATAGTCATGACGTTTAATTAATAAATTATAATTTTAAATAAATAAAAGAATTTGAGTAACGATGAAATTGAGATGTGGAACTAAATTGTATCGGGTGGAATGATATATAAAATTATAGGGTGATGACCCAAAATACTTATTATTAAAAAAATACCCGGGAATACGCCACTGGCAGAAGTGCATCCAGCTGTTAGAATTCATATATAAGTGTATACGTCTCTGCGAGAGCAACGACAGATTCTTATGTTTACAGGTAAAACGTATGAAAGTGATACAGTCACTGCAGATGGACACGTTCGCAGTTGCAGCGTTTTTGGTGACAATACATCCATGAAAGAGTCTTTTACATTTGTTACTATATTTTGAACTAATAACATTAATATTAAATTTTAATATAATTCCAACCTTAATTATTTATTAACAAATTTATAGATAATTATATGAATATTGTATTTTAATTTATTAATTAAATTTAAATTTTATACATAAATATTAAATTATATTATACTCCCTCTTGTTCATAATATAAGTCGTTTGACATTTTTTCACGTAATTTTAAGTATTTTGCTTATATAGTTAGAAGTATTATTTTTGAAATTTTTTCCTATATAATATATTTTTTTCAAAAAATATTATTTTTAACTAGATAATCAAAATACTTAAAATTATGTGTAAAAAAATCAAACAACTTATATAATGAAATAGAGGGAATATTGTTAATTAGATTCCAATTATGAACTTATATAAATAGTTTTAGATTTATAAACATTAAATTTAGATATGGAATCTAACTTTACCAAACTCTTAGTTCTCGTTTGGTATCAGCTATTTGCTGAAAATCTGTCAGAAAGATATTTGGTAATATTCAAAAACTGATTTCTGGAAAAACGTTTTTGGCTTAAAACTTGTTGTTAGATGAAACATGTTTCCCCATACTTTTGGAAAAAGCTATTTTTCAGTTTTTGCAAGAAGTAACTACAATTTTTATCATCAAACCTCCTCAAAAATATTATTTTTATATATAATATCTCAAAATATGCTCAAATCAAAAAATATTACTACCAAACAGTCATCGGGAAGTAACTACAAGTTTCATCATCAAACCTCCCCAAAAATATTATTTTTATATATTATATCTCAAAATATGTTCAAATCAAAAAATATTATTACCAAACAGTTATCTAATTTTCCTAAGAACACTTTTATTACCGACACTTTTTCAAACAGTAATCTCAAATGAAGCCATAGTTAATTAATTAGGATATGGCCCACAATTCACTCCGTCGTACATAGTCTTCCTTGCGAGACTATCATATTAGAGTCTCGGAGAAAGAAAGAAATACTAAATAGGCCCGTGTTATACCAATAAAATATATTTTTTGTACATAATCCACTCCATGTATTCAACAAAAACAATATTTGTCAACGCTTGAAAAAAATTATTTAGGAACTAGTCCATTGTTGTAGTTTACCATGCTCGGTCTCTGGTTCGAGACAAACATTGTATATTTAACGTTCATACCCGTCTGACAAAAAAAAAAGGTTCATACCTGAAACTCAAGAATTGGACCAGTGGCACTTGCATTAGAGAAGATTATAGTATTGTCATATCTATTAATTTTTCTTAGCTGAGAAATATTCCAAGAAAAACTTAAAATAATTTATAGATTCATACGAGAAATCGATGTCTCAACACAACCTAACCTCACCATTTGCAGTACAATAGTAATTAATAGCTGTTCACAGAAGAATGTCTCGTTTTTTTGTAGATTAAGGCACTGCTGAGACTGCATTGCAGCAGCTATAAGTACTTTCATTGTTTTAACTAGGTGAGAGCATTATACCAGTAAAATTTACAGGGCTTATAAACATGAGTAACATGACTATATGCTTTAGTTTAATCTTCTTTACTTACTTTTTAATAGTAAGCTGCAATGCAGGAGACATCCTTTCTGCAAATCAGACGATTAAGAACGGAGAAACTATTGTTTCAGCTGGTGGGGTGTACGAACTTGGTTTTTTTACTCTAGGGAGCTCAAAGAATCAGTACTTGAGCATACGATACAAGAAGGCAGGTGGGGTAATTGCATGGATTGCCAATCGAGATACACCCCTTAATGATGCATCAGGCGCATTAACATTGAGTAGTGAGGGGACTCTCAAACTTTTTAACAGCAGAAACACCATAATTTGGTCATCAAACTCGACATCTTCAGTGAATCCTGTAGCACAGTTATTGGACACGGGAAATCTTGTTATCAGAACAGAAAATGACCCTGAAGGATATTTTCTCTGGCAAAGTTTCGATTTTCCTGACAATGCTTTCCTACCAGGCATGAAGTTAGGGAAGAACTTGCTAACTGGCCAAGTTTGGTCCGTGAATTCTTGGAAAAGCTATGATGATCCTTCTCCTGGGAATTTCCATATTAAAATAGATCTCAGTGGTTACCCACAACTATTCATATACAACGGTTCAGCTAGATATATCCGGCTTGGTCCCTGGAATGGTGTTACATGGAGTGGTATTCCTACAGCAGGTCCAAATAATATATTTGTGGATGAGTTTCTCCTTAAAGAGGAAGAGATATATTTTAAGTATGAACTTTATGGTAATTCTTTACTTATCAGGCTTAACATAGTACCTGATGGGCGAGTAATACGTTATACATGGACTGATCGAAGTAATAGTTGGGATCCAGCTACATTATTGCAGGCAGATTACTGTGATGGTTATGCACGCTGTGGGGCGTATGGTACCTGTAACCTTAACACTTTTTGTAACTGTTTAGATGGATTTCAGCCCCAAAACCTTGAGGCCTGGCGTGGTTTAAACTTTTCAGATGGTTGCGTTAGAGCTACTGAATGGATTTGTAGTGATAAGGATGATTTTGTACCACATTCAAACATGAAATTGCCAGATACACAGAGATCATGGTATAATTTGAGCATGAACCTTGAGGATTGCAAGAAGAAGTGCCTGGAGAACTGCTCTTGTACAGCATATGCAAATACAGACATCACTGGAAAAGGAAGTGGATGCTTGCTTTGGTTCGGTGACCTTGTTGATATCAGAGATCAAGAACAGAGTGGGCATGTTTTCTATGTAAGAGCTGCTGCCTCAGGTTCAGGTAAAATGCATTTCGACCAATAACTAGTGCCTTATACTTTCCTCATTTCCAATTAAAATTTATTGAAAATATCAAAATTCCAATGAGATTGACTTTCAAGAAGCTAATGTCATTTTTGGTTAATCAGGTTCAGGTAAAATTTCCAGAGCAAGTAGCAGCTCCGGAGCAAGGCGAATTGTCCTCATGGTAGTTTTACCCATTATATCAGTTTTGACAGTGGTACTTGGCTTCTATCTGTGCCATGTATGCAAGTACAGGAAGAAAAATAGAGAAGGTAGTAGTAAATAAATATTTCGACTATCATGATGCTCTCTGAAGCATATATATACTCATGTGAATTAGGTTCATATATGCTAACAACCAATACTTGCCTCCAAAATGCATCTCATTTACAGGAGAACTGATTGAGGCTGAGATTGACAACGGGAGGGAAGATTTACCGTTGTTTGACTTCAGAACTATTGCTAATGCAACAAACAACTTCTCTAACATTAATAAACTTGGGGAAGGTGGCTTTGGACCTGTATACAAGGTAATCATACTGTTAAAACTGAAGTACTAGGTTTTCTTAGGTCTGCAATCTAATAGAGTTCTCCATTTGATATGAATCACGAAAGTTAAATGTAAGAAGTTGAGAAAAAGTTGGATCGCCTGTTTACAAATTTCATTCTTATGATCAGGTTTTGAGGGTTTTAACAGTATCCAATCTTATCCAAAAACATATTCGACCCAACATTGCTACTCGCTGCATAGTATGAATGGTGCTCACTCAATATAATTCTGATATATTAGTTCCTGTTTTTGTTTCCTGTACTCAAGTTATCTTCATCACAATCGCAATTTACAAATTCTGGAGAAACATAAGGAACAGATGAAAATATGTATCATATTTATTAGAGAGTGTTGTCCTAACAATTACAGACTGCAGGGAATTTTGGAAGACGGGCAGGAAATAGCTGTAAAGAGGCGTTCAACACATTCCACACAAGGAGTAGAAGAGTTCAAAAATGAAGTCTCATGCATTGCAAAGCTTCAGCACCGGAATCTGGTTAGGCTTCTTGGTTGGTCAACCACTGAGGAAGGAGATAGGATGTTAGTCTATGAATATATGCCCAACAAAAGTTTAAATTTCTTCATATTTGGAGGTACAGTCTCCATCATTCACTTGGTCCAATATCTGGGGAACCTATATTACTAACATGAATGAGCTTGTCAAATTTGGCAGATATCNACCTATATTACTTTACTCTTTTGACCTCTCTATATGGATGATCTAAACATAACTAACATGAATGAGCTTGCCACATTTGGCAGATATCAAAGAGAGAGCATCACTGGATTGACCTAAGCGTTACAACATAATAAATGGGATCGCTAAGGGACTACTTTACCTCCATGAAGACTCCAGATTAAGGGTCATTCATAGAGATCTCAAAGCTAGCAACATCCTTCTCGATTATAATATGAATCCAAAAATCTCAGATTTTGGCATGGCTAGAAGTTTTGGAGATAATGAAACTGAAGCAAAAACTGCAAGGGTGGTCGGAACATAGTAAGAGTTTTTACCACAATGTAGGTTTCCATTTTCTTTTTTGGTTTCATAAAATTCAATCATTTCTTTATACAACTTGCAGTGGCTACATGTCCCCTGAGTATGCAATTGAAGGAGACTTTTCAATTAAATCGGATGTTTATAGCTTGGGTGTACTGATGATAGAGATTGTGAGTGGGAAGAAAAACAGATTCTTTAATCATGCAGGCCACAACCTTAATCTTATGGGTCATGTAAGTGCAAATCTGACACTCTTATCCAGGCAATTTCTGTACATTACTAGTTTAAAAGTTTACAACAAGATGGCAACATCTGCTTCTGTAGGCATGGATGCGGTATAATGAAGACAGGCTTTTGGAACTAATTGACGAATCAATTTTGGAGTCAATTGACCAATATGAAGTGTTTCGAGTGATTCTGATTGGATTACTATGCGTACAACAATACCCAGAAGACAGACCGAACATGTCATCAGTACTCATGATGTTGACTAGTAACATCTCTCTGCCTCATCCGAAACAACCTGGATTTTTCACTGAAAGAAGACTTAATGAAGAGTATAATTTGTCGGGCAATATAGCAGGTGCTTTCTATAAATTTCTTGATTCGTCTTCATCCAACCAAACCATTACATTAATTGTTGAACCTCGATAGAGTTCTAAATCTTTTATGGCCTTGGATGTTGCTATGTTGTAATTAATCAAGACTGGGAATTTATGACTTATTGTTTGTTAATAACATTTAAGAAATCAAATCATCTCAATAGTTTATGTATCCAATATATTTCTCTTTTTTCTACTCTTTCAAGTCATCTAAACATATTCTTAAACTTACTATCTTGCATCTAGGGCTGTAGCTGTTAATTGATTACCAGAGGTTAATTCAGTTACAGTATCTGCTTGAACTTGCTCAATAAAGAAACCTGGTTTTTTAGGCTCAGGTATTGCCACATCTTCATTTTCAAGCATAGAAACAACTGATGACATTGTAGGCCTGTCTTTTGGTGATCTCTGGACACACAATAAACTGATTTGGATACACCTTTCAACTTCATTCTTGACATATGAATCTTCCAAACATCTGTCCATGATTTCAAGGGCCCTCCCTCCATTTCACAGAACCCATGCCTACATAAAATATAGTATATCATTTGGTTAGTGATTGTGTCCTAAAACAGTTGAAGTGCTAGTGGAGAAAAACTGTATAGAAAAATACTTGTATTTCCTAAAAGACTATGATATTGTTCTGTAAAGCGATATTTAGTGTTCTTTAAGCCGCTTACTATCTCTAGCAAAAGGACACCATAACTGTAGACATCAGACTTTGCTGAAAACTTCCCATCAATTATGTATTCTGGTGAATATAACCACTGCATTGGGTAAACATATCAAATCAATAAAAAAATACAGAATGATGCAAGGACATATACCGAAAGTAGCGAATAATTATTGATACTTACTATGTTCCAATCACGATTTTAGTTTTTGATTCATTTTGATCACCTCCAAACATTCTGGCAATGCCAAAGTCTGAAATTTTAGGGCGTAGCTGACTATCAAGTAAAACATTGCTAGCTTTGAGATCGCGATGTATTATTCTCAACCTCGAGTCTTGATGAAGGTAAACAAGTGCCTTAGCAATACCTATTGCAGTTTTAAAGCGATGTTCCCACTTGAGTGTGGTTCTTTTCCGGTCTACATTATATGCACATTCATATTAGTACTTTATGTATATATTAATCCTCCAAATATAATAAACTACAAGACTATTTCAAGCAATGGTATAACTTACCAAATATGAGCTTCTCCAAACTTTGGTTAGGCATGTACTCGTACACTAACAATTTTTCGTTCCCTTCAAGGCACCAGCCTAAAATCCTGACAAGATTTCTGTGTTAAAGTTTAGAGATTAAAATAATTTCATTCTTAAATTCTCCTATACCTTGTCCTGAATCCTTGGAAAGTCTTTTCACAGCTACCTCTTCTCCCGAAGATAACTTACCATAAAATATTGCATATATACAGACGTTTCAGTATGATGCCTGATTTTTTTCTCTCAAGTTCAAATTAGAAACAGGGCATACATTTAGTTACCTTGTAAACAGGACCAAAGCCACCAGTGGCAATAATATGTGTGTCCGAAAAGTTGTTGGTCGCACTTGCAAAAGTATACAGATCATATATTGGTAGGTCTATGTCTTCTTCGTTTCTTTCTGGGAAGAGAATGAGACTCATCTGTATCATACACTTAGAGATGTACTACACAGCTACACTATGATTTTTATATTTGTAAACTTTAATCAAGTTCTCACCATATTATAGCAAAATTACATAACGTACTGATTACAGTTTCTGAAAAGCTCATCACTTGAAAATCATAGAGTTGTACCTCTTCTTTTCTTCAAAGTACGGAGTCTGCACCAAACTAACAAGCCTACGAATAGCATCATTGAAGCTGCTGATATAACTGAAATCATCACAACTATTCTCTTTTCCAATTATGGTCTGCATGTTGATACCATAAATCATTAAGTTGCCCAGTGTCTTTCACAACTTATGTTCAATATACTAAGTAGGTGTTACAAGTAGTTATATGAAAGTGTCATTTCTTGACAAGTATAGGTGATATACGAATACTGTGGTGTAGCTAAACATCTGGCTTACGACTTTGTTCTGGTTTTCTTCTAGTTCTGTTCTGATCTTTTATACTGGAAACCAGAACAATCAGATAATCTTACAGGCCTATTTGTCTGTCTGAAAAGTTTAGATTATGTTCCCATTAAAAAAATTGTGCTTAGTTTTTACATAGGGAAAGGAAAGAAGAGAAAAGAGTATTACTCACTCAGTTCTGAAGCCGCAAGACGTATGTACATCCCTTGGTCACTTCTGTATTTGATAAAGTTTTTGTGTCAATCAAATCACCGTACCATATCAAACAGCCACTTCCTTTTCCAGTGATATCCGAATTTGCATACGCCATACATGAGCAATTTCTGAAACACATTTCCTCACATTCCTTTAAACTCATGCTACCAATAAATGAATTATTAATCCACAAAAATCCATCCCCCTTACGACAATCCAGTGGCTTCCTTCGAACGCATCCACTAGTCCTATCAAGAACATTCCATTCACTTTCTGACTTTGGAATAAAACCTTGAAAGCAGTCGCAAACCAGATCTTCATTACCCTTACAGAGGCCACTGGGACCGCATTTTGCATATTGGTTGCATGTCTCACCTGGTGTTACATATATCAAGGACCAATCAGATTCCAGAGTCTCCAACTGGTCGCGGATCAAAGAGGAGAATGGGCACCAGCCCCTTGATTGATTTTATGGTTAGTACAAATTTTGTAAATCTTGACTAAAAACTTGAGTAGCTAAGATGATTTTTAGGAGTTCTTTTTGTGCATAATGATGTGCACACTCACTCTCCACTGTTTTGCATGATGTGCACTTTTCCTTTAGTTTTGACCATACTCAAATTATACCTACCTTAATCTGTTTCTTTGTGACTCAGAATGATCAAATGTTAGAGAAAGGTTGCATAAGCTAATTGTGTATTAAACAACCATTGCTTTTTAACATTAGATCTTCTGTTACATAGAGAGGCATCGCACTAGGCTAGCTAACGTCATGGGATTGGGAGGCTAGCTAACGTCATGGGATTGGGAGGAATATTATAAAATCACCAAAAAGGTAGAAGGTGTGATCAGAACATACTATTAACATCAGAATACTGGTATTAATTCGTTTTAGCATATACGATTATGAAAACGAGAATTCAAACCAATAACTTTTGGTGCATGGGGAAAGGGGACCACACAAAAATATATGTAGCAAAATAACACAACAGACCTGGGTAATCGAAGCTTTGCCATACATAACTTTCTTCAGGCACAGAACTGCGATTTTGTGTCAAAACAAGATTCCCAGAATCTAAAAGATGTACAACTGATGAACTCTGCAGTTGAATAGAAGAAAGAGAGACATTTGATGACCATATAATACTATTCGAAGAATTGAGTAGCACAAGATTCCCATCTCGAAAAATAGTTAAAGTTCCAACTGAATCTATCAGGGGACTTTCCCTACTTGCTACCCAAGCAACAATATCAGGGTAGTTCTTGTACCATATTCCTAAATATGACTTGCTATTTGTACTAGCAGGAGAAAAGAAGCCAAGCTCAAACCTTTGATTTAGTGATGCTAAAGATTCACCTATACTGATACTTTCATTGTAACTTAGTCGATTCCTACTATGCTCAATTCTTCTGCTTTGCAAACTTCTATGAAAAATAAGCTGAAGAAAATGATCAGTAAATAAAACACAGAGAAAGCCATTAAGATTTTAGACAAAATAGATGAATGTAAGCTTTTCTACTATGCTCACCTCAAGTTTCATTATAACTTCACAGTACTCCACATTCCACAATTGCGGCTGCAGTGACACTGCATTTGACAATTCTATACTGCACTATTATTAGGTCAACATTCGTAAAAATTTGAGCGATTAATACTAATTCTCGATTTCTCTGGAATTAATAATAAAATTAGTCGAGAATGAAATAAAATTTGTACTCTTTTTGGTCCTTCCATTTTATTTATACATATTTAATTTAGAGCTTATTCCACCATCAAAGGGATGACTATTCTTATTCTTCAAACTTCGTGGAGCCTACGAAGGAGTGTGAAAGCTTAATGTACAAGCCATTGAATAATGAAGAACTGTCAATATCAACCATTTATAATTAAGAGAAATATCTACTTCCATATGAAATAGAGAAAGTCGACTTAATACAAAAAGAAAACTTGAAACAATAAATCACTATTAACTGAAGTAGATTAGCATATGACTGTTATTTACGCAAGGGATTAGCAATGAAGTGCAAGAGTATGTATCTAACGCACGAAAGGCATGCACACACATTCAAATGGTATCGCTACCTTCATCTTTCGAGTACTCATAGAAAAATATGGTGAATTTTTTAGAGCATAGATTTATTGGGTGTTAGTAGCATTGACCCGTATACTTTACTCATGGTTTAATGTTCCTGAGGTTAATTACGTAACTTTCCTGAAATTAAAAAAAAATCTCATATAAATACGCGATAGTGTTATTGTAATAGAGAAAAACACTAGCACTTTAAATAATTTTTCTTAGGAACTTTATTCTCTAGAAGATATTAATTAAGTCTGGCTGCTAAATTTTAAATTTAGATTCAATTATCAAGTGCACTCGTAAATTATGATATTTTAATGACATCCGATGTCTTTTGTTGCTTAAACAAGTTATTTGGGGTCAGCATTCAAATCTGAGTTTATCAGTTGAATTGTGCACCCAACTACGAAGCCTCCGCAATTTAAACAATCGAGGGAAAACGTGGATCTTTGAGTTTGGGGGATGGGTGGGACGAGTCATTTTTAGCATCAATTAAGTGAGCTTTGATCTTGTGCTCGTAACAAGTGAAGAAGCTCCCGCAGATCTGCAATTGACCTTGACATACCCAAGATGCTGCATTTATCACAATTTTATGCCGATGGACATTCAGACTGGCACTTAAAAGTACCCTACATATTCTCGGTCTAGAAACTACACATCCATTGTTTTGTGCATTACACAAAGTTAGCTTACCTAAGGTTTCAAACGCATAAATTGATTTCTAGGAGGGGTTGATTTTGAATTGGTCATATGCTTCATAGCATTTCATGCACTCAAACTGTTAGAAAGTTGATAAAACTAAGCTAACAGATCATGGTACCATGCAACCATCCATACACCCACCAACCACCAACCGGCAGATTGCCATTTATGTGTTGTGCAAGAGAAAAATCAGGGCAGTTTTCTGAAAATGGCACCTTTGTTGCGACCCAGATCTATGACCTATCCTAATCTCATTACCATCTACCATAACCACAACATAAATAACATAAATCCAGACACTGCTCTTTGATATTCAGCAAACCCGCAATAACCATAAAAGTGTGGCATACAAGCCAGCCGGCAGAAGGATAACAGGTCAAAATTCAAAATTATATCAGAAGAGTGCTGACGATGAACTTCGCTACAAATAAAATCAAATTGACAATTAGCAGCAAGGACCAGAAATTAACAATACTGAAAAAACAAGTTTCCCATTTAAAGCATGTTACATTAATCAGAGCCAAATCTAACAACAATCTTTAATAGGTATAAAAACATAAAAGGTTTATCACAAGGCGGAGATAAACAGATTTCCAATAGTCATGAACCACGGAAACATTTGAACTGAAACGTGTGGGAATTAAAGCACAAGGACAACCCACCAACATATAAATATGACACAATCCCACTTAGTCGGAACATCTAATTAAATTTGACACAACTTCCATTTAATCAAAGTCTGAAGCAGCTTCTACACTTTCTGCACCACAGAAAATAACCGCAGGCAAACATCAGAATTGTGGAACATCAAGCAGAAGCAAAGAAATAAACATTTTTGTGATAACAAAGTGTGGATAATGGCTTATAAAAGCAACAATGTCAAAAAGACATCTTAGAAGCATGCCTTTTAAACTAGTAGAAGAGAAATCTAAAATACCAAAGTGATTTACCTGTTTAGAGGTGACTTGTGTATCTGCCACAAAACAAGTAAAAAAATAACAATAAAAATGTCAGTCCATTACCAGCTGAATAGAAAAGCAGCAAAACAGACATAAAAGTTCATTCCTTACAAAAATAAAGATAGATACATATGTTTCAATAGATGAAAAATTCTATTCAATGAGGTACATTCCAAGAGATAATATAATAAGAAAGGGTTGGGAAAATTCTGTAGTTAAAGAAAAGTGGTTCAAGTATTAGAACAATAGTCAAAAAGCCAATAATAGAAACAAAAACATAAATTAGCAGGCTGACTGAATGCAACTAGTGCAATCAACATCATTGTTCTATTATAATCTAATTTGGAAATTTACTAGACGGAAAACTAAAGCGGAAACGATGCATTGCCAATATCATAGAAAAAATGCAGCAGTAACAGATTGAACACAGATTATCCAAGATGAGTACTATATAACTTTAAATTCAAATATTAAGAGAAGCTTCAACCTACTTTGGATATGCTAGACACTAGACTTCATGCTCAGGCTAGCCTGAAGTAGTGAAGTGGCAGAACAAAGCAAATTTGTCAGATTGCGAAATGTACCCCATCGGATTTATGTAACGCACATCAAGAAGCAGAAGTATCATTAATAAATGATACTATTAATTATACTTGCAATATTGGAAACAAAATCTTTCACTTCTTAAATTAATACTCTCTCCGTCCCCTTTTACATGTTCTTTTACATTTCTCACGTATTTTAATGTGCATAAAAAATAACTCCATATATTATTTGCAGAATTTTCTTTTTGTGAATAAAAACTTAGCATTTATATTTTTATTTATAAAAAAGAAAAGAAAATTCAAAAGATAATATATATATATATCATCTTTTTATATACTTTAAAATACGTGAAGAAAGTCAAAAGTACATGTAAAAGGGAATGGAGGTAGTAAATGATGACAATAGACAGGTATATCAAAATGATGAATTGTTGACTTCTGGATGCTGAAGTTTTTACAAGGCAACAAATATAGGCAAGTATAGACTATAGTAGATCAATATGTATTCTTTAAAANGGAAAGCACACAATCAGGACATAAAAGAACTTTTTCTACATCCAAACAGCTTTTAGAGGACTAAGGCAATAGGTACTGTGATCTGCTATGATACAACACACCCTCCACCTTACAGCTAATGGAAGGGAAGACCTTAATACCTTCCAACACATGTACCACCATCAATGCACAAAAGCTCTGTGACATTAATATATTGGCCCTGTTTGGCGAGAGCTTTTTTCCGGAAATAAGCCCTTATTTCCGGAAAAAAGTAGGTATATATGTACTTTTTCTGAAAATAAGTAACTTATTTTTTATTTTGAAAATAATATTNTTTAAAACATACTTGAAAGATGTTTAAGTAGGCCCCGGAACATGCATGGAAGATCTTTATGTAGGCCTCAGAAATTTAAGATGTTGTATAATTTAAGAGTAGCTAAAAAAGGTTTAAAAGGTTGAACGATTTTGCACTGATTTGGTACTCATGTTAGCCAATTTATTTCAAATCACTATTAAGAATCATCTTGATAATATGATTTCAATTAGAACAGACTTTCTCTTGAAGTGAACTGTGAACATAATATTTTTAACTCTTGGTAGTATAGGCCTAAACAATTATGCCAACAAATTAATGTGCGCAGGGTTATTACAAAGACGACTATTTGTCAACTAGTCTTCTCAAAGGTACTTGTGCATCGAGAGCCTCGAAACTCGACTTGGCGTTGTGATAACCATCATTTATGGTGTACCATCGCCCGATCCAACCAACAACAATACACAAGAAAATGAAGATAAACATAATATTGAGATGTAAATTACGAGTTTTAGAAACATATTTGGGTATTAGGAAATAACTAACAAGTAAGAACAGATTCGGGAATTAGTACGAAAAATTTAAGATATTTGACTGCCGGATTTTGATTTTGTATTAATTTCCTTGAATGGTCATTCCCCTCGTTAGAAAAGAGGGTAAAATACAGGGTAAAGGAAAAACTTTTTGATTAAAACAAAATATATTGAAAACCGGTCCTAGTACTTAAGAGGCCTTCTACAAGTAAAACATTATTAAAATATTTTAAAATGAGAAGCTAATTTATTGTTTATCTATTTCATGCAAAACTTTTCATATGTATCATAATTAATTTCTGGTAATAAGTCTTTTTCAAAAAAACAAACTTGAGAAATCGGCAGCCTAAGACGGTTCCCTATTTAGCCTATAGGACAGCCCTCATATTATCGATTCTAGTCTATTCTGTTTATATATCAGTTTACATTTGCAAGGGACTAGTTTTGTTTACATTTCATTTTTTTATAGCAAGGTTCTTTTAATTACTTTTTTATATTATACTTAATGATAACTGATCATTTTTCAACAGTTTTATCAATTAAATTCATTGGTTTGACCTTATAATTTGAGTATATTGCATTTTATCTCAGATAAGTCATATGGTGATTAAAGAAAAGAATACAGAGAAAAGTTCTTAATGTCCTGTTGTCTTCCATAAAGTGTTCAATCAAAAACCAAAAATTTAGTATCATGCGGTTTACTCGTGACTGTCTGCAATATACTGTTTCCTCAAGTTATAGACTTATAGTATCAATTATCAAACCAATGAACGTCTTCCTGTTGAAATTATTATCATTTAGCATTAAATGTAAAAAAGATAATAATCTTCAAAAGAAACTTTCCAAAAAAACTGATATGTAGAGAGAACTATTCCATTCAGCAACTGCAAGATGGTTGAACTCCTTGTATCTAACTTAGGTTACTTTATGAAGGTGTCCATAAAGTAATCTTAAAAATTAAGAATCCAAATCACAAATTTAGACACCTTCCTCAAAAAAGTACATTGGGTTTATTTAACTTAAATCAAGGAAAGCACACAATCAGGACATAAAAGAACTTTTTCTACATCCAAACAGCTTTTAGAGGACTAATGCAATAGGTACTGTGATCTGCTATGATACAACACACCCTCCACCTTACAGCTAATGGAAGGGAAGACCTTAATACCTTCCAACACATGTACCACCATCAATGCACAAAAGCTCTGTGACATTAATATATTGGCCCTGTTTGGCGAGAGCTTTTTTCCGGAAATAAGCCCTTATTTCCGGAAAAAAGTAGGTATATATGTACTTTTTCTGAAAATAAGTAACTTATTTTTTATTTTGAAAATAATATTTGGTTTTAAAATTCTAAAATAAATATTTATCTTTAAAAAAAATATGAAAATATGTTAAAAACAAATATGAAATAAGTAACTTATTTTAAGTTTAAGGAACCCCAAACGGCCACATTATAACTACACATTAGATAATATATTTAGAGCCATGTGGTAGATTAATGTTGNTTGAACGATTTTGCACTGATTTGGTACTCATGTTAGCCAATTTATTTCAAATCACTATTAAGAATCATCTTGATAATATGATTTCAATTAGAACAGACTTTCTCTTGAAGTGAACTGTGAACATAATATTTTTAACTCTTGGTAGTATAGGCCTAAACAATTATGCCAACAAATTAATGTGTGCAGGGTTATTACAAAGACGACTATTTGTCAACTAGTCTTCTCAAAGGTACTTGTGCATCGAGAGCCTCGAAACTCGAATTGGCGTTGTGATAACCATCATTTATGGTGTACCATCGCCCGATCCAACCAACAACAATACACAAGAAAATGAAGATAAACATAATATTGAGATGTAAATTACGAGTTTTAGAAACATATTTGGGTATTAGGAAATAACTAACAAGTAAGAACAGATTCGGGAATTAGTACGAAAAATTTAAGATATTTGACTGCCGGATTTTGATTTTGTATTAATTTCCTTGAATGGTCATTCCCCTCGTTAGAAAAGAGGGTAAAATACAGGGTAAAGGAAAAACTTTTTGATTAAAACAAAATATATTGAAAACCGGTCCTAGTACTTAAGAGGCCTTCTACAAGTAAAACATTATTAAAATATTTTAAAATGAGAAGCTAATTTATTGTTTATCTATTTCATGCAAAACTTTTCATATGTATCATAATTAATTTCTGGTAATAAGTCTTTTTCAAAAAAACAAACTTGAGAAATCGGCAGCCTAAGACGGTTCCCTATTTAGCCTATAGGACAGCCCTCATATTATCGATTCTAGTCTATTCTGTTTATATATCAGTTTACATTTGCAAGGGACTAGTTTTGTTTACATTTCATTTTTTTATAGCAAGGTTCTTTTAATTACTTTTTTATATTATACTTAATGATAACTGATCATTTTTCAACAGTTTTATCAATTAAATTCATTGGTTTGACCTTATAATTTGAGTATATTGCATTTTATCTCAGGTAAGTCATATGGTGATTAAAGAAAAGAATACAGAGAAAAGTTCTTAATGTCCTGTTGTCTTCCATAAAGTGTTCAATCAAAAACCAAAAATTTAGTATCATGCGGTTTACTCGTGACTGTCTGCAATATACTGTTTCCTCAAGTTATAGACTTATAGTATCAATTATCAAACCAATGAACGTCTTCCTGTTGAAATTATTATCATTTAGCATTAAATGTAAAAAAGATAATAATCTTCAAAAGAAACTTTCCAAAAAAACTGATATGTAGAGAGAACTATTCCATTCAGCAACTGCAAGATGGTTGAACTCCTTGTATCTAACTTAGGTTACTTTATGAAGGTGTCCATAAAGTAATCTTAAAAATTAAGAATCCAAATCACAAATTTAGACACCTTCCTCAAAAAAGTACATTGGGTTTATTTAACTTAAATCAAGGAAAGCACACAATCAGGACATAAAAGAACTTTTTCTACATCCAAACAGCTTTTAGAGGACTAATGCAATAGGTACTGTGATCTGCTATGATACAACACACCCTCCACCTTACAGCTAATGAAAGGGAAGACCTTAATACCTTCCAACACATGTACCACCATCGATGCACAAAAGCTCTGTGACATTAATATATTATAACTACACATTCGATAATATATTTAGAGCCATGTGGTAGATTAATGTTGCTAGAGTGATTTTATGTAGGTGTGCAACTAAGCTGCGAGAATAATACTGTGTGGCATTTCACAGAATGAGTAGATTTATCATGGCTGTGCAACTACACACGAGGTGTGCAATAAGGACAATAAGGATCTCAATACATGCTTAACAGCCTATAGTAGTAATATATATGTGTATGTTTGTGTGTTCGTGTGTCAATACATATATGTATGCATATAAAAATAGTACAACTCAGCAGAATAACCATTGAAAACACATTTCCCCTAAAACTTGTAGCTTAATAAGATAACTGATAACATTCAATTTCATAATCAAAGTATCCATATGTGTGTAATCATACAGCTACATAGAATTGACATCTTTATCATACTTGTGCCACAAATCAAGATATAAAGCTTCCTAAAATATCCATATACAAACAATGAAATCGCTAAATGAATGCTAAGTGCTATATGCAGTCACCAGTATGAAATGAAATCCTGATTAAAATTCGCCTACTTACAATGAGCATAATAAAAAAAACACCTAAAAGAATATTATCCGATGAGTTGTGCGAGCCACTTAATAGGGTATACATGTTCATCGAATCCTTGCAACTACTGAATTACTAATTATGGCCACCCTAATTTCATAGCAATTTAGGGAATCAAATAAATTTGTCAATCCTACTTACCTTATGCATATATTAGTATATTACAATATCTAAGCATGAATCAAGTTAAACAATAAATGACAACTCATATCATACATTCTTATACAAAACACACATTTCACATTTAATTACTTAACATAACAAACGTCTCATAAACCATCCAACACAGCACAAGCAANTTGTGCATCGAAAGCCTCGAAACTCGAATTGGCGTTGTGATAACCATCATTTATGGTGTACCATCGCCTGATCCAACCAACAACAATACACAAGAAAATGAAGATAAACATAATATTGAGATGTAAATTACGAGTTTTAGAAACATTTTGTGTGTAGGAAATAACTAACAAGTAAGAACAGATTCGGGAATTAGTACGAAAAATTTAAGATATTTGACTGCCAGATTTTGATTTTGTATTAATTTCCTTGAATGGTCATTCCCCTCGTTAGAAAAGAGGGTAAAATACAGGGTAAAGGGAAAAAAAATTGATTAAAACAAAATATTATTGAAAACCGGTCCTAGTACTTAAGAGGCCTTCTACAAGTAAAACATTATTAGAATATTTTAAAATGAGAAGCTAATTTATTGTTTATCTATTTCATGCAAAACTTTCATATGTATCATAATTAATTTCTGGTAACAAGTCTTTTTCAAAAAAACAAACTTGAGAAATCGGAAGCCTAAGACGGTTCCCTATTTAGCCTATAGGACAGCCCTCATATTATCGATTCTAGTCTATTCTGTTTATATATCAGTTTACATTTGCAAGGGACTAGTTTTGTTTACATTTCATTTTTTTATAGCAAGGTTCTTTTAATTACTTTTTTATATTATACTTAATGATAACTGATCATTTTTCAACAGTTTTATCAATTAAATTCATTGGTTTGACCTTATAATTTGAGTATATTGCATTTTATCTCAGGTAAGTCATATGGTGATTAAAGAAAAGAATACAGAGAAAAGTTCTTAATGTCCTGTTGTCTTCCATAAAGTGTTCAATCAAAANGTGTGTGTGTGTGTTCTTGATTTACTAGTGTGTGTGTGTGTGTGTTTTGTAGATGGTTCGGGAATGTTTTGGAACCGTAACGGATTTCTACAATTTGGCAATTTCCGGCTTATGTGTACCGTTACGAGAATTTAATGAATATAAGATAAGATTTCTAATTTTCTTGTAAAAAATGAAAGATATGATTTTTAATTTTTTACATTTCTACATTTTCTTGTTAATTTTTTTTTATTTTAGCAGCAATTTTTAATATTTTTTTATATTTTTAGATTTAAAAATGTATGATTAAAATAGAGAATTTCACACTTTTTCTGAATAAATTTAATATATATTTTTTAAAAACAATTATTCTTTTTTATAATAAATTGAGAACACACTTAAAAAAATGTTAATATTTTTTTATTTATCTTCTCTTGTTAAAAGCTCTGACACCATGGTGTTAAATTAATTTAATTTAATTTACATTTTAATTTTTTTATTTTGAAGTTAATGCTTTAAAAAAACTATGAACACAATTCTAAGTTTATTTCATAAATGAATCAAATTTGCTTATAATACAGTTCGGTTCAAAAATTCGTGAATAAATTCGATTATACTCCAAAATTTATAAACTAGTTCGTTAATACATCTGTGAACGTGATTTGCGAAAGTGAATTATCAAATTTGTAATTTTTTTGAGTTTTGAATGGGAGATATAAGAAATTTTGTGTGAGCTCGTTATCTTAATATTGAAATTAAAATTTATCTACTTAGGTTTGCATTTTTATGTATTATTTTTGTGTTAATGAAAACAAAAACAAAGTCAATAAAAAAATTCGTAAATTATGCATGGGAATGAATTTGTAAGATAAAGTGTTTATGAACACAAGCTCGTGAATGATATTCAAAATTGTTTAAATTTTTTTATTAATAAATTAAACACAAATAAAATATTTATCTATATATTCATGAACAATATATTTCACTAAAGAGTCAAATTTAAATAAAATATTTGATTTTGTTGATAGAGAAATCAGGCAATCAACAAAGATTAAAATTCTTTGCCGGAAAAAGATTTAACGGGCAGAATATCGCTGGAGCGTGGTGTTTTGTATGAGATTGGAGACTGAGATTGCTAGGTTTCTTTTAAAACTAAAGCTTTTTATTCTCTGACGGCCGTGAGCTCTAATAATTCTGATCCCCCACAATGTGTCTACGTACCTCTATTTATAGGCAAAATAGATGATCAAACCCACGTAATTCTTAGCAAAGCAGAAGCCCGTTAGGAGAACGAAACACTAATTTGGATCAAATTAGGTAACTGGTAAGAGGAACCTTCCTGGAAGAGTTCTCTACATCTGGGCTTGTTCGGATAGGTCAAAACTCAGTATAAAGTCCAAGGACTTCATGGATCCGACATTGACCGGGAAACCGTGAGCTCTAGCCGGTCCACTACAACTATTTCCAAGGTACCTTGACTGGAGGCCAACACTAGATCCACCGCAAATGTATGACACATCCTAAGCCCCAAACGAGGGCAACCCGTCTGAATACAGGGAAATGATCTTCCAAGATAAGGTTAGCAGCACACCATAACTCCCCTACGATGGCAACCTGAGGAGTATGGAGCTATGACATTCAATCTGTATTGTCGGGCATAAGTGACAGGAGTATTTAACGGAACAAAGTAGAAAACAAAGCATAAAAACCCGGTCGGTCTTGTACCTAGGGCGCACCCACCCTGATGGAGAAAGAAGGTGCGTCTGACTCGCCTATAGAAAATGATATATAACAGGTTCAATAAAAATTTAAATTTAAATTCAAACTCAATTTTTTTTAAATAAACCAAATATGAACATTAAATTTGACTCGAAAAATACAAGAAAAAGGGTAAATGTGTTTGGTACTTCAGTTTAACGTTGTTTGTGTTATGAGGTTATTTGGGAATGTTTTGTTAGATAGAATTGTGGCCTGACCCAATTAAATAAAAGTGGCTAGCCCAACCCGTTGTAACTGTTAACTTATAAAGCAGGTCTAATGGGTATTTTAGCAATATTTCAACATGTGTGGACGTGCCGGAGTGGTTATCGGGCATGATTAGAAATCATGTGGGTTCGCCCGCGCAGGTTCCAATCCTGTCATCCACGCTTTTTACTTTTATTTTTGCATATACATCTTCTTGACTAGAAAAACTCCAGTGCATGGCGTGGATTCACTATCTCAAGATCTCTAGAGATAGGAGCCTGATTAAGCAAAGATTTACTAGATAACTCATAACAGGCCAAAGACTGTATAACACTTCATGTTTTTAGTATTGCTTCATCCCTTTGAAGGGTAGAATAAGCTGTAAATAGCATAATATACTAACAATTGCATTGTAAGCTCAGAAAGGTGGGGGGAAAGGTTCCTCAAAGATACAGCTAAATTCACAATAAAGAAGTCAAGATGACCAGCTTTCACTTAAAAGTCGTAGTTCCTTCGATGCAGCTAGAGTTCACAAAACATTGATGTGCAGCAAACTAGACTTGTTGAACTCTAGAAAACTTAGTACATCATTGTTTCCTATTAACAAAATGATATCACATTTCCCCATATGGATTGACTACTGGAGTGAGGTCAGGTAACATGTTTAATAATCAAACAAGAACAATTGGAAAATGAGCAATGATGTCTAAGTGAAATCCAAACAAAAACACTACCTTAAATGAATATCCAGTGGCAAACTGTAAGAGTACCCTCTCATGAAGGTCGATCTTCCCCTCTTCTAGAAATTGTATAATTCTTTCCAATTCCTTATCAGTAGTCTTGAGCTCCTCACAAAATAGCAAATACACAAACTGCAAGACAAGCCGACAAGGTAAGACAAGAAAATGATTGTGTGCATAAAAATTCAAGATTAAAAAAGCTTCAGATGAAGATTCAAAAAAAGCACAAGCATATCATACGTCTTGCGCTTGGAACCAAACTCGCTCCCACCACATACAAGAATTAACATCATAGAGTAACTCATATATAATTAATCACACAAGAAAACTATAAACTTAGTCTTTCGAACAACAAGAACTCTGAGAGATGTGAAGGTTGTTGAACACATTCCCTTGTCATTTTCTCATCCTAAGAGTGTCAAATGCTTCACACATGTTATGCTTGCAATAGTTTTATTTCACTAGATTTAGATGGTCTAGTGACCTCGTGTATTCTAGAACTTCTAAACCTACTTCATCTTCTAACCTCAGATGCATTATCAGAAATTTATAACTTGTTCTTTGTTATTATCCCCCTTCAGTCCTTCTAGATGGATAATCTGATGACCCCGCTACAACACAATCTATTGATAAATCTTATTTTATTTTATTGGATAGAGTTCAATCTATTGGTTCAGTGGTTCTTATAGAAAAACTTTGAGAGTCACTAAGAGAACTCTTGATGAAACATTATATAAGTAATTTTATGACAACCAATTTCATTCATGTATTGCATTTCCCCCGTTCATCATTACATAGCAAGAAAGAAATGAACAACCACTTTAGAGATGAAATTGAATATCCCGACCATACAAGTATTTCCATAATGAAATTGAATATCCCGACCATACAAGTATTTCCATGCGCATTATATCACGCTATTGATTGGTTCTAACAAATCTAGACATAAGCTTCCACCTTTTAACCAGTATTATTTCTGAAAATTCTGAAGACAGACAAAATTGAACAATATACATCACGCCAACATTCACCTATCAAAATTACCCAATTTTAATTTTTAACTTCGTTAATGCAATTAGACTATGTGAACAACATAACAACGTATACTCGAAATAGAATTATTTGGACAATCAGTTTGTAATAAACTTAACATTGTCAACACAAATAAACAAGCTTTTTAATAAGAGTTAAAATCACCTCAACTACTAATCCATTAACTAAACTTGTCGCTCTCATTCCCGGATGACGAAGTAAATCAATGTACTTCATCGACAGTATTCCCCGCTCACTCTCGACACTTTTCGGCTCAATCACAACCTATCAAAAACACCAAATCAGCTCAAAATAAAACTAAAACAATTGATATTTTTTAAATTGTTTATTTTAAAAAAATATTTAATTAATTACCGTATCACTTTTCTTGTAGGATTTTGTCTAATATAAGACTTGATGAGGTTATTTGGTAATATACAATTTATTTCATAATATTATAACATGATCAATCCTACAAATTTACCACTCATATCAAATACGGGGCTGCAATAGGATCTCAAATTACAAAAAAATGTGTGCACTTCGATGACAAGTAATTGTGGATGTAAATGACTCATTTTTTCCACTCATCCAACTTGTCGTTAATAATCTCTCTGTTAGTTCAGGAAAAAAATATTTGCGAGAATTTATCTTAACTAAACTAAACTAAATATTTCTCATGAATATTATCAATGGTATACTTACTAGTAAACTGTGGAAAAACCACCGACTTAAACAGGAAGGAAACATTTAGGTACTCATAAAAAAAAAGTTATTATTATGAATCCAAAACAACAATGCATCTCCCTCCTCAACAAAGAGATTATCTCCAAGACCAATTCAACCAAATTTCTCATTTTTTTTAATAAATAGAATGTTGTACTGATGGTTTCACTTGAATAATATTGTTGGTAGCATGGAGGAAGGGTGAAATTTCAAGGAGTCAAATACAATACCAAAACATCTACATAAGAGTTTGTTATGGCTTATAGCCAAATGTGTTGGTTTCTATGTTGATGTATTCAACTCTTATCTATACTTTTCAAACTAAAATAAATATTTATCAATTTTATCAAATAAATATTATTTTTTATTTATGTAACATGACAATATGTTATTATTTGATATAAGTAAATAATAAATAAAATATTATCATTTAAATTTAATTATTATAAAGTTATTCTCATAAATAAAATAGTTATTTATCTTGTTAATAAGTAATAATTATTATTTTGACACAATGTAATTAATTAGTTCAATGTATACTAACATTGTTACACCCCTACTCGAATAAATATGGCAAAAAATGTATTTATATACATTAAGAGATATTATATGTATTAAATTATTTCATATTTATATTATATTATTATAGTCGAAAGATTAAAATTTTGATCGTTTTGTTTGTTGGTATTTTGACTGAATAGTTATTATATACATATTAATATTTTCAATTTTATTTTTTAAAATAAAAAAAAATATTTAAATAAAATATTTGGTTCAATAAAAATTTAATAAAAATATTTGGTTCAATAAAGAGTCAAATTTAAATAAAATATTTATCTATATAATCATGAACAATATCTTTCACTAAAGAGTCAAATTTAAATAAAATATTTATCTATATATTCATGAACAATATCTTTCACTAAAGAGTCAAATTTAAATAAAATATTTGGTTCAATAAAAATTTAAATTTAAACAGAAATTCTTTTATATAAACAAAATATGAACATTATTAAATTTGACTCGAAAAATACAGGAAAAAGGGTAAATACTGTTTGTTACTTCGGTTTAACGTTGTTTGTGTTACGAGATGATTCGGGGATGTTTTGTTCGATAGAATTGTGGAAGTGGCTTCTTATAATATAAATCTAATTTAGTGTGTTGCAATTTTTCAACATATGTGGACGTGCCGGAGTGGTTATCGGGCATGACTAGAAATCATGTGGGTTCGCCCGCGCAGGTTCGAATCCTGCCGTCCACGCCTTTATCTTTTATTTTTCTATAAACATTTCCAAGTTCGTTGTGAAATTTTGATGTAAAAGAAAACTAGAAAAGGGTCATGGTACAAGTTAAAAAGGACGAGCAAGTATCCAATCGGAAATGAGTACTCATATATCTCTCACTTGATTCATTATGATTTATACACACGTATGCATAGATAATGCTAGCTAGGTTCTGCCTGGCTCTTGCATGCAAGTAGGCTACTGCCTAGCATCCGGCTACTTTACTGAACCAGGCCTCATCACCATTGAGCATTGGTCCCAATTCTTGTTCTTCAGAATACAAGGCATCTATGCATATATCATGTATGTATGTGCATTTGTGTGTATCTTAGAGCTATGTGCTTTTGGATCTGTAAAGTACATGTAACTTGTACTAGCTTCCTGTAGCATTCCCTTACTAACATATTTTCACACATATAGTTCAATGCATTGCTCAAAGAGGGTTTGTTTGTTAACTCCTAAAAACAGAAAGTAGTCAGAGCTCTTCTTGGTGGTGTTCATTTTTCAACTATGTATATAGTGGACGTACACAAGTTTGTTATCCTTTGCTTTAGATTCAAAAACACAATCTTACCAACGAAAAATATGTATACAATCTTAGTAATGTGTGCGCGACTTGTTGCACATTACATATATAATCAGGTATAGGGTTTAATGTGTAATTAATCGATGTCCTTACTAATTTGAATGAAAATATCTTATATATTATCGGAGATTATGTTAACTAGATTATGGCGGAATGTTTTATAATATGGAATGCTATGGAGAAATGTTTTATATTCGGTGACTATGTTAACGAGGTTGAAATCCCATGAAGCGATCGAATGCCCCAATTTCGAATTTAACCCGTTTTCTTCTAGTGAGGTTAAAACATGGCAATGAAAAGAAAATATAGAACCAATAATCTGATTAAGATTTAAATAAGGCTGTAACAATAAAAACAATTAAACACACTGACAAACTCTTAGTATGGAAATAGAGAAACAAGAAGTTCAAAAAGATCAGAAATTGTATTGCCCTATTTGAGATGGTGCATATAAGATATGATAATAATTTAAACAAAAGAGGGTATAATAATGCAGTCTTTTGGTTGTTGGATCACATGCACTAGACATAGGATATGTAAAGACAAACTTAAAAAACATTAAGTAATATCCTGTTGTTGCTAATCAGTAGGAAAGCTTTAGTGACAAATCAATAGAACCGGAAGAAGCAGCAGCACTTGTAATATTTGTTGTAGAGAGACAAGAATTAGCTTCACCATACCCTGCTGGCCCTGCAACTGAAGAAGATTCTGAACCCAGTTTAATCCAGTCCTTGAAAATAGAGCTTTTCTCTCCTTTCTCTTTCTCTGGAAAAAACTCATATTCCATCAACACATTTCTGCTTCCTGATCTCATTGAACTCATTCCTGTAGCCTTACAATCATCAGCACCACCAGCATCCTGTAACATGTATATATAACAGAAGAATGAAAACACAAACACACAGTACACACATAGCATATGTATATGATAGTGTAACATAATGAAAATGAAAACACACACACACATATATAGTTTCAGAATTGATTGATTTGAAGACCTGATCAAGATCGACATT
>QRFB01006132.1:24702-38459 GCA_008931105.1 Oenanthe javanica | reverse complement strand
GTAGAATCACACAAGTTATTGTGAAATTAACTATAATTATACTTCACAATATAGTAATTTTAATTGTAATATAAAGTATTAATCATATGTAACCTAACAAAAAAATTAATACTTAAAAAGTAAGGGATAAATTTAATTTTGAATATTGTAAAATCGTATGCACGATTTAGTTTTATAGTAAAATTATTTTGAATTATTTATTTACTATTATGAGTGATTCAACAATTTTTTGACGAAANATATGAATATTTTTATATTTAAATTATTTTATATTTTTTGAAATTATTTATAGTGAATAATATAAATATTTAAATTTAATATATCGTTAATATAATTCAAACTCTAAATTTTTGTGAGTATTTATGAAATTAATAATATAAATATTAATTTTTAATATATTAATAATAAAATTCAAAATTTAAACTTATGGCAATTTCTTTGGTTTTATATATATCGGTCATTATTATAGAGATAAGAGTATGGGAGTTAACCTTTTGATCTTAACGTAGAATCACACAAGTTATTGTGAAATTAACTATAATTATACTTCACAATATAGTAATTTTAATTGTAATATAAAGTATTAATCATATGTAACCTAACAAAAAAATTAATACTTAAAAAGTAAGGGATAAATTTAATTTTGAATATTGTAAAATCGTTTGCACGATTTAGTTTTATAGTAAAATTATTTTGAATTATTTATTTACTATTATGAGTGATTCAACAATTTTTTGACGAAAAAAATTTACGTAACTTCATTTACTATTTTAAATACTATAAATATATTTATTATATATATATATTATAAATTTTAACTTTAAAATATATTAATATACTTAGAATTATAAATATTAAATTTAAATATATTGTATTTTTTAAGCTTAGTCCTTAACTTTCAACCGTATTTAGGATAAAATTTATTTTACACTAAGCAACTGTTGTTGGAAAATGTTGGTAAAATTTCAAAAGTGTGCTAGAATAATAGAGTAAAAAGTATAATAATATGGTTATTAACGAGGATTAGGATTTGTAAAAAAGATTAGATTGAACGTGTGTCAGTTTGTCCGTATATCGAATCCTCTTATGTCCGTGTACATATTTATATACGATCAAATGCACGCAATTATGTTATAACTGAATATATTCTGAGAGAATTTAGGAATATATTTCATTAAATACAATAATTAATTGATTTTATATAGTATAATTTTCACATTATGGTACGTTCCTAATTTGAAATATATTGTTTGGAAATCTTTTCTATAACTAATGCATTGAGATTGATTCTTTCCTCGTTTCAGAGTGAGAATAACTTGAGCATTAAACAATTGATTATTACTGAAATTAATACTAAAAATAAAGAGAAACAAAAAAACTATACCAAAAATATGGCATAACAGTGGAATATAATAATAATTATTATTCACCAATGAAATGAACCACATTGATAGAGGTTGGGCTGAGTATTTGATCGGTTTGGTCTGGTTCAACTGAATAGATCGAGAATCGAATTATCAATATATTTTAAACTGAACCGGACCGAACTGAACGGATCTAAATTATTTCAGTCCGTTCGATTTAGTCCATACTTTTTTTAAAAAAAATCAAAAATCAGATAAGGTAAATTTTTAAGAGAACATGAATACAAATATATAAATAAAACAAAGTAGATTCATATTTAGGCCAAATAATAAATAAGTAATGCAACAATTAATATTAGTTCCACGATATATATTGACAAAAATTAATTGTATATTCAAAATGCATGATTAAGATAATAAAATATACAAAATAATTAATAAATAAGTTGACGTTAGAATATTATAGCAAAATTACGTTTATCAAACACATATTATATAAATTTATATTAATAAAAATATTATATATATATATAATGAGTTGGCGAATAGACCAAAATTTCAGAAAAAATAGAACGAATCGAAATTTGATTTTTCGAATCAGTTCGTTTCTGCTCATTCCTAAGTAGAGGGTATAGTGTGGGACCCACAGCCCCTTGCGAGAAAGCCTTTGTTAGTGCGTAGGGCAGCAGTGGCCTATATCGTTTCGTGACCACCACCATGAACCGCACTGTGCACATGCCGACATGCGTACAATACTCTGACGCTACCAGCCATCCCCTCGGTTCGGCTTGGCTTGCAGTCTCTATGTACTTATTTTTTCTTTGCTAAATATATATTTTATTAACTCTATTTCTATCTAATTATTTATTAGTTTACTTTGTAGGTGTTAAAAATCGAATAAAGTAGGTCAGAAAAAAAGGGAGGATTGCTGTTTTGTTCCACAATAATTTTAAACCTTTGGTTCTCTTTTCTTTTAACTAAACTTTTTGGTATTCTATCATAAAGTACTTTCTTAACCTTTTTAGGAAAAAAGTAAACAATACTTGATCCCTAATTTATAATGTATTATAGTCGTTAATCGCTATTTGGCCAAATAATTATTATTTAATTTAATTTTTTAAATATTAATTTTTTAATTAAAAAATACCTCACATTAATTTTTTAATTAAAATAAAATTTTAAAATAAAATACACAAATATTACTCTATTAAAATACAATACAAATACAAATAAACTATATAAAAATATATACATATAGCATTAAATAAAGTTTAAATTATTATTATAAAAATAAAAATAAATTCAAATCATATAAAGATAATATTAAAATAAAAAATATTAAAAATATTAAAAAATTCGATCATACATGGCATACTGATCATTTGGGTTAACAAGAATCGGCACTTTAATCCCCTCGATCTGTTAGTATTTGGATAAGTAAGCTTGGGGGTAAATAATACACTTCTCTTGTAGAGATTTTATATCATTCACATTTCACGTAAATTCACATTTTCATATATATCTTCAATCCCATTTCTATTTACATTACCAACCACCATCATTTTGTGATATATTTTGTATAACATTAATAAAATAATTATATAAGGATAGATTAAGAATTTTACTATTTTTTATATACCTCAAATACTTTGTTGAAAAATAAAAGATGTTGATAAAATAAAATAATGAAATAATTAATCTTGTTATATATTTTAAGTCCATCTCTCTCAAAACTAAAATGTCTTCTTTCAAACCGTTAGAGAGAGGGAAAAAAGAAAGCGAATCAAAACATGTTCTTGTTCATACACGAACATGCAATTTAGAAAAAAGTAGCGATTTCTCATTTCTCATTAATTAAATCAAATAATTAATAATTAACAAACTATTTTAAGTAAAAGCGCTTAAAATATTAAGCGAAAAATTAAGTGTGGCAGTTAAAAAGTCCGGAATATTGCTTGCTTTTGTTGGTGTATAGAATTTTTTTATCTGTATTATTTTTCCTCCAAAAGAAAAGGAAGACAAAGGGATTTATGCTCCCATTATATATCTTTTACTATTATATGCATACACGTACCTAAGTATATGTTTTCATAAATATGGATAATAATAATCAATTTCAACAATTACAAATTAACTTCCCATGTGTTCAAAACTTAAGAATTTACTCAATTATGTGATATACTTTAAATAAACTTTGAACATTATTATCTGTACTAGATGATAAGAATGTAAATCTTTTTCAGCCAGTAGGAATCTTCTTGGTTAGGTCATGCCTTTCATCTTTGATTGATTCTTGAACTGTGAGAGACAAGAAGAATCAGATAAAATTATTCGGCATGCATGGTTAAGTTTTTCTCAAGTAATTATATTTATATTTACAATAATTTAAATTATGTGATTTAATCTAATTTGAAAATAATTATAAATTATAATATATTTTTGTATCAAAATCATGTTCCTACTAATCTGATGATACCTTATAGAATACCTATAACAAAGTTGTGTTAATTCCTCTACCTTTTTTTAAATAGGCTGTTTATTTTTTCTACTTGCTTAATTAATTGGTTCAAACATATGAAAAAGATACTATAAATTATAATTAATGAAAATGCAATACTTTATAACTTTTTTCTCAGATTTATTATCAATTAAGAATTGTATTTAAACACCCGAATATATATTAATAGTTAATAAAGAAAAAAGGAGTAGCCTTTTGTTGTGGCTAATAGTGAATGAGCCAAAGCCGGCTTCACATGGCATAAAATTTAAACCTTTAGCTACCTTTTTAATTACTTGTAGTTTTTTTAGCGAATTGTCCACATGGTCAAGTAGACGAGAGGCACTTGTTAAAAGTTTGTCCAAAAAGTTACTTGCAAAATTGAACTGTGCCCATTCAAATGGCTCAATACCACTCCCATAAAGCTTCTAAAGGTTAATGTTATAGATACACACATAAGTTGTACGTATGTCATAAAACAGAAGGTCAACGTTAGGCTCTTCACCAACGGTTCGCGAACAAGCTCCAGCTCGACTTGTTAAGGGCTCGTTCGGCTCGTTAAGAACTCGAGCTCGAACACAAAAATGTGTTCGTTAAGAAAATGAGCTCGAGGCGAGCTTTTAGTATGTTCAGCTCGACTCGACTTGAGCTCGTTCGGCTCGTGCTCGGCTCGTTAAAACTTGAAAAAATAGAATATATTTTGAATATTTTTATAATATTTCTAGCGTCTTAAGTTTAAAATTACAATTCAAATATTTAATATGTGAATCATTTGGGATAATAGATTAAAATTTAATATTGAGTTGAGTCAAAAATCGATAATTAGTTAGGTCAAGTAGGTTTAAACCTTTTTTTCCATGTAAAACTTAACTGTTAGCGAGCAGCTCGTTAAGGGCTCGAGTTCGGCTATGTTCAATAAGAGCTCGAGTGCGGCTCAATTCGTTAACGAGCTCGAACACATTTTTTGTGGATAAGAAAGCTCGGCTCGACTCGGTTTGTTAAGAAAAAAAGTTAAACTTCGCTCGTTTAAGACAAAGCTAAAGCCGGCTTGGCTCTGTTTGTGAACAACCCTAGTCAAGGTACACCATGCTTTAGCCAGCTCTGTTTGTGAACAACGCTGNTCATTTGGGATAATAGATTAAAATTTAATATTGAGTTGAGTCAAAAATCGATAATTAGTTGGGTTAAGTAGGTTTAAACATTTTTTTCCATGTAAAACTTAACTGTTAGCGAGCAGCTCGTTAAGGGCTCGAGTTCGGCTCTGTTCAATAAGAGCTCGAGTGCGGCTCAATTCGTTAACGAGCTCGAACACATTTTTTGTGGATAAGAAAGCTTGGCTCGACTCGGTTTGTTAAGAAAAAAAGTTAAACTACGCTCGTTTAAGACAAAGCTAGAGCCGGCTCGGTTCTGTTTGTGAACAACCCTAGTCAAGGTACACCATGCTTTAGCCGGCTCTGTTTGTGAACAACGCTAGTCAAGGTACACCATGCTTCCTCCCATATACTATGTGTACTTTTTAAATGATAAAATATTCGATAAGTTTTGTTACACAAACTTATGTTAATAAATAATTTATAAATTAAAAATATTTATTGGTAAAACTAAATGGAACTTTACTACCCCAGATTGTAATAAAAAATATCACAACTTAATTTAAATGCATTCATGGATATTTTTACTTCTAATAAAAGATAAATAATTCAAATTAAACAAACTCATAGGGCTGAGAAATATAAAAAAAAATCAAAGAAGCAGAATTATTCTTTAAACTCTCTATTTTATATGATGTGATTTAAATAAAATAATATATTAATTAAATTTTATATTAATGAGATGAGTGATGACCAACTCAATAACGCTAGAGAAAAAACTCGTATATTTCCGAAGATTGATGCAGATGGCATCTTGATGAGCACTAACACCCTTTTGCAAAATATATATGGATGGTAGAGAAACATCCACACAGCATATATCTAACTTATGGACCATCCAAATTGACATTACAAGATAGGTAGATGATCATTAAAGTATATACTCTTTTTGTGGCAATATATATGCTCTAGATATCTAAACGTATACTCTAGTATTTGTTATCATTCAAGTACTAATAATAATCAACTTGGAAGAGAAGGTCGAAATCTGTTTTTTCATGTCACATGTATAGTCATCCATAAATACGCAATTCAAGAAATGCCTTGGCAACCCAAACTCCTCACGTTTACTACTCGATCATAACAACTCTTGTACACTCATTTAAATATGAACATCATGTTGCAACCAGATTTATGTACTAGAATCTGATTACAATTTTATTTTTGTTATATCAGATGTACGTTTGCACCAACTTGATGGATAGGAATTACCCTGGTCATTTACTTGGCTTTTTTGTGTATCTCTCTATCTTATCCTAATCATTTACTTAAATATGTATCATTTTTGTGAGAAATTGAACTTAAAATCATACGTCTAATCACACATTCCCGCATTCAATCTTAATTAACGGATATCGGGTTCAATTTTAGTACTACAATATTAGTGTTTTTATATTTATATTAATTAGTTATAGTTGTGTTAGTTGTTTTTTTTGTGATTTTTAATTATTATGTTAATACAAACCAAACATGATCTTAATCAGACATTTGCGGAGAATGCCGTGACTTCATTGATTATTGTCAAAGTTTCAGCTGGAAATCAGTCCTTGCATACACACAATTTAGGCCTTCATCATTAGGTTGGATATTTATCGGAGTTATTTGTTCTCTGTAGTGAGATAACTTTCTATATATCTCAATCTTGAAATTTCTGCATACCCTATATTATTCTAAAATAAACAGAGCAAGAACAATACAAACTTATGTATAATATATTTATCTTCGAATTGTATGAATTCATATTTGAATTATTGTAGAAAAATAAATAAACGTTACAAAGAGATATGATTCGATAAGAAATTCTGGGATTCTAGCTAAGATATTGGAGCGTGAGGTGTAGGTTGGTAGATATTTTTTCATTAAATAATATATGTGTATGTGTGTGCAGATAGATCTGGCTAAAAGCAAGAGTCATGGGCATTTTGTTTACAATAAGTCACTTTTGAACAACTTTCTATTTTCACATAATTCATTGTACTCGACTTTAGGCACGGACTTGTGGCGTTTTCTTTCCCACCTCCGTCAACTTCCTGTATTTAAAATCGAACCTAATTAATTTCTTCATGATGCTACTAGCCAAAAAAGGTTGAAAAACGTACTAACCATCAATGACTTTTAAAAAATCTGGAGTGGTTAAATTCGACCGACTATTTTCGATTCTATTTAGCTGAAATTCTTGTATTAAGAAGTTACTTTTTTCTTTCAAAGAACCCTTTTGGTTTAAATAATTTTGTAACCGATTTTTGAAATTCAACGAAGAGTAAAACCTCGTTAATAACAATAATGTTATATACATGCATACAGCATATATCTTGATGGTACAGATATCTTGATATTGTGGCATAGAGCCATATATATATATATATATATATATACACACACACGTTGAAGCGTAGGTGTGCATGCATGGCAGTATTCAGTACGTAAGATTTTAAATTGATCGATAAATATTGTTGTACGTAAGATGACGAAGACCTCCACAAACTCCATTTTATTATGTGCGATCATATATACATGGATCATGATGATCATCGATCAGTTTCTTCACTACTTAAAATGGCCAAAAAGTATACGCATACCATAACCCACTCAGAACAATATTAGTTTCAAATAAATCTCTCTCTCTCTCTCTCTATTTATCTTTATATAACAAGTACGTACACACCATTATTAATATAACTCATCAAGTCTCAAAATATCCTAAAATCAAATATATTAATAATCATTAAATTAAATATATTAATAACCAGCAAGTGCATATATAAGTTGTTCCGCATTTAGTTAAAAAATAGTATAAGATATATTTGGTCTCTCTCTAACATTTTAAAGTTTTAGATTAACTGATCAGATATCAGACCTCATATTGACAGGGGTCACCATTTATGAGTAATACGAAGGTAAAAGATATGCAAAAATGAGATTTCGATAAAATATTAAAAAGAAGGTTTTTACGTTTTATTCTACGGTAACAGTTTATTCGCTCCTTGAGTGTTTGATCGTGGCCGCACACCCGAGCACACGCACATATGACGGTTGAAACTTAACTATACTAATTATTTTATATATTTTATTCGAAAAGGTCGACAAACAAATATTAAATTAAATGTCTAATACGTAAGTATTCACGTACACCGGTTGAGGTTGAATATTTGAATATATCACAAATTACAACCTGTGCCTATCAATATCAGAACTAGCCAGTAGAGTAATTGGTCAACTTCATATTATACTAATACATGAGATCAGCAAATTTAGTTACTAATTAAATGAGCTTTACCTGCTATAATTAGTAATTAGTCGGAGACAACTACTACTATCGCATGATCTGCTTGATCTTTGGCACTGTAGTAGGGACACTGACCTTTCTATAATATAATACAGTACTTAATAATTATAATTATTGTAAAAGTCGTTTCTGCATTTCATCATTTGTCTTGCCACACTTGCTGAAAGCTAGTTTGAAAGAAGATGAATAAATTAAGTAAACAAGTATACAATTTAAGCTTGTCATCTTCACGAGGCATTCCAGCATGCTCCCTGGCCGTAAGATATGCATAATAGACAACTGATCATGATCTCTGTTAGGCAAGGACATTCATCACCAATATCATAGAATATATATTTAGATATATCGTTTTTCTAAAAATTATGTTCACATTTACTGGAAATGCAATCCAATTTTTCTAATATTTTCGGGACTAGATTTATTATGTTGCTATTTCCTTATTCCTTCTGATGCACCTTCTTCAAATATGCGTAAAAGTTAAGATGTACAAGTAATTTAGGACGAAATATGAACATAATTATAAATTAGCTTCTCAAGAACCCTCAAAGACATTGTTGAATATAAACTGTGTACTTCAACTATATTCGAGTTGGTTTCTTTAAAATTGACAGACGCTGCTCTGTGGTGTTTTCAAAGCGGCAATAATATTGTCTTATGCTGTTTGCATGTTCAATGTGCTTTGGTATTTTTATAAGAACCAACTGTCATTTCTTGAGTTGTTTATATATCTTAATGTTCACTTCTTGCTTTCAGTACTGCACGCCTGCACCTACAATAAGCACACTCAAGAATAAAATGTACTGGGCCAAGCCCAATTCACCAACAATGTATCATGACCTTACATAAATTGTTTATCTCGACTTCAAGAATGTACTTTTGAAACATTGACAGGATGGGCTTTATAGAATTAAGATCTGCAACAAAAAGTCTTTGACATATATCACACCAAACCAAACACGAATGTCCTGCTCCATATATAGACCTCAAAATTTAAAAATACGATAGTGTGGAATCAAGTAAAATTCAAAATCAGGGGTTATAACTTCTAATCATTGGCAAAAAATTAACTGATCAAGTCAAATTCTGAACAAACACTTTCTGCATGTCTTTGTGTTTCAGATTTAAGAATTTAAAGGTTTTTTTTTAAAATAAGGGAATCTAACTTGTTATTTTCGAAAATACAGTAATCAACCTACTGCACTATAAATTAGTATTTTAGCAGTTTCATTCGATCTGAAGCAATCAATTGCAACTACATAGTTTTCAGTTGATTATTGTAACAAATTATGTAATCTGATACAGGATCATAAGATTTAAAAAAAACTACAGTATTACGAAAAGAAGGGAAACACAAGACACTACTTATTGAATTACGATAAAACTTTCATGATGCATTCTTTAACATCCCAAACTTATTCACTTAAATAAAATGTTCCAAAAATTCAATAAAAAGTTACAACAACTCAATATCCAGTACCTTACAATATACAAATTAAAAATACAACTAAAGTCACCAAATTTCGCAACTCGCACTATGCCCACAAAGTAGCCCACCTAATCTCTCGGGGGAAATCAAATAAACATAGACCGACAGTGAGCGAAAAACTCATATATGGATATATAAAACAATGCACAAGGTGAACAAAGATTAGATTATGACAATATATAATTCAAACTGAATATCAAAATGATGATCGATGATAAAGAAAATTGAATGAGACACAGTACTATAAATACTTAACTCAAAATACAAACATACGTACTAAAAATCAAAGAAAACTTACTCACTCGTACTCTTACCACTTACTGAAAATAATATCAAATAGATCAAAAGTGAACTTACTTACGGATATGAGAGATAATCTTACACTTACAGGATGTCATACATTTCGGTTCTCCATAATATGTAGTCATCAAAACTTACAGAGACTTGGATAGAATAAATCAAATGCTACCCAAAATCTTACAGGAGCTTGCACGACACAAAACACAATGCTACCCAAATGACCAAAATAAACATACACAATAGTCATGACTCTGCGTGTCCCACAACTCCGGCGACACGCCCATACAATTTAAATACACCGTATAGGTGGTGCCAAAACATGAGATTATCCATTCATGACGGAGGTCTTACGAAATCTCCCAAATCATACATATATCACAAAAGACTGAAAATATCTTACTCAAAATATCACATACGCCAAATATAAGAGACAATTATAAATAAAATCAGATCTGATTTGTCCGACAAATTGGTAATTTACTCTATAAAGATGAACTCAAACAAAAAAACACAAAACATGGAACTCGTAGAGGATTCCAAGACCTTTCCAGAATGGTAAGACTCGTCAAAAACGGATAAGTAATGAATGCAGTAACTAAGCAAATTCGGGTTGTTAGAACAGAATCAGTACATGATCACAGTAGTATTTTGAGATTTAAGACCTTAAGATCATAGAATTTGACAACAGAATGCTAACAAAGAATGAAGAGCTCGAAAAGGCCTTTCTAGAATGATATTACACATAATTATTGAATAAATATTCAAATTACTATGAATTTCAGAAGTTACAGCGTATGAACCTGAATAAACCATCATATTATACAAAAGACAGATTTTGACATACTTGCGAACCGAATTGCTGAAAACGCAAAGGACGAAAGTTATTGATAATTGAAATACCTTTCCAGACAGTATAAAATCACAATAATCCGATGAACAACGAAAGAGATCCAAAATTTACAAGAATCTGAATGAATACAAATTATACACAATACACATACGAATTGAATAACAAAACGAGAACAAAGTGGTATTATGAATACAAAGTGAGTGTAACGAATATATCCGTACCTTAAAAATCAAAGATGTGAATGATTATCAAAAATATAGATGTCTCCATCACACGAACCCTAATTTGATACCGTAATCCATCTTTTCAAGTTTTTTTTCTTCTCTTTCTCCATCTTCTCCTCTCTCTTTCTGTCTTCTTTATGACTGCTCCAAGAATACCTATGTAACTTACAAAACCCTAAATCTATTTCTTTTCCTTTTCTATTCCTTTCCTTTTCTTTTTTTCTCTATTTCTATATCTCTTGTTGACTAAAATACCTTCTAAAATATTCTAATAATAAAATAAATATAAATATATGTAACTAATAAATCAATAATAATATACTAATATTATTTAGATTATTAAATAAAATAGCTAAAATATTTTAAAAATTACGGGATATTACACATACCCATATTAGCTTACATGTAAAATTATGCTCAATTGTTCATGCATGCACACAGAGGTTTGATGTAATCTGTTTCATATTTTTAATGATCAAACAACAATACTTAATTTATAGTATATTCATATACTGCATTATAGAACACAATGCTCCCTTGATCTTCATTTGAAGGTGATATTCTTTCCACCAATAACAGTTGATGAATGTTTCATTTTCGTGTCCGCTGAAGAATTATCGTTGATTCATACTATATCATCGTCATTTTCATTTCCTGAGGATGTTTCTGAACTCCCAACATTTGAAAAAGTTCTCAGCATCCCATGTTTAACTCGACTTATGTATGCAGTAAACATGTCATTCATAGTTTCCTCAGTCCTCAGCCTCTAGTGATGCACTGGAACATAAGTTGGGGTTGTTTCCTACTTAATCCTTGAAAAATTCTTTATCAGTTCACCTGTACTCTTTCGAATAGAATCTGGTAGGGTGTTCGCGGTGCGGGCGGTGCGGTTTTTCTCTAAAAACGCGAACCAACACGCGCATGTAGGGCTGTCAAAAAAATCCGAAAAATCCGATATCCGTCCAAAATATCTGTATTCGTATCCGGAAAAAAGCGGATATTATCCGTATCCAGAAGAAACCGGATATTATCTGAATCCGAAAATTCCGGATACGGATATGGATATAGGCACATCCGTATCCGAAAATATCCGTATCCGAAATTAATTATATATAATATATATAAATAATTTTTTTAATATATATAATATATAATTATATATTTTTAAACCCATTTATAGTTATAAGCCCATTTATATATTTTTATACATACACTTATAGTTATAAACCCATTTAATTTGATTCAATTATATTTTTTAATTAGCTCAACTCTAATGTCTATTTTAATTTAATAAATTAATATATACACTATACATGGTTATACTTTAAAATCTATATTCAATATATATCAATTTATATTTCTATAGTATTTTATGCATTTTAAATCGTATCACATATATCACATAAATAATATATATATACAATTTAAAATTTATTCTATTAGTTTTGTAGTGTGTGTATATATATTCATTAAATAATATATTTATACAAATTTTATATAGTTGTAAAAATATTATAGACATATATAAAAATATCATTTGAGATTAATATTATTAAGATAACAAAAATAGATTGAAAAGATAAATAAAAATTAAATTTTTAAAAAATAAAATAGGCTTAAATCCCTTTAACTCTTAACTCAATTAAAAAAAATTAAATTAAAAATTTTATTTTTTTGTAATTTTTTTGTAATTTTTAATATAAATTAAAAAAACTTATTAAAAATCGGATTCGGATCCGGATATTGTCCGTATCCGGATAGTATCCGTCGGATCCAGATTCGGATATTAACCTTTAAAAATTTTCGGATACGGATACGGATTTGGATACAGATATTGACAGATTCGTATCCGAATTATCCGGTTTACAGCCCTACACGCATACGGTTTGGTTAAATTTCTAAACCTAAACCGCAACCGCATCGCATAATTCAAATACCGCGTCAACCACACCACATAATTGCGGTGTGGTGCGGTTTGTTCGGTCTAACAATGTAATATAAAAGTTATAATAAATTTCAAAATTGAAAGTTACAATAACAATTACAAATTTTAAGTGAAAAAATAAAAGTGGTTCTCAACAGCAGGTGATCGAGGTGAGGGCGGTGCAGTTTTTCTCTAAAACTGTAAACCAACCCACATATACAGTTTGATTAAAATATATCAATTATTATGTTACTAAATTAGTTTGTAAATATAATAATATATGTATAAAAATTCATATATTTTATATAAATCTATACTATATTATTAAAGACGAAAGATTAAAAGTTTTGATCGTCGGTTGGTTTGGTACTGGGTGAACCATAGAAAAAATCTTGACCGTCCAATTTTAAGTGAACCATAGAAATAATCTTAACCGTTAAATTTTAATAAAATATAATTTTAAAAGAATATAATCATGCATACAATTCTAACACAAGTAATCCTCCTTTTATGCAAACAACTCATAAACATTAAAATTAAAAGTTTTGGTCGTCGGTTGGTTTGGTACCGGGTGAACCATAGAAAAAATCTTGACCGTCCAATTTTAAGTGAACCATAGAAATAATCTTAACCGTTAAATTTTAATAAAATATAATTTTAAAAGAATATAATCAT
>QRFB01006132.1:0-24285 GCA_008931105.1 Oenanthe javanica | reverse complement strand
ACTATATATTATAATGTTATATGCGGTATGGTGCGGTTTGAACCGTACTAGTCAAATATAAAACCACGCACCGCACAACGCGGTTTGGTAAAAATCTAACCCGTATTGAGCACCCCTAGAATCCGAATAAGTGGCTGTCTTGTTTTTGAAGTTCTGCGCTGTTGGCAAGAGGCGAAGATCAATCTCTATGGGGATCACTATTAACCAATCTGCCAAAAATACAATAATATAATATGAGTGATTGTGTGTACAAGCAACAGAATAGTGTATGACTATAAACAAAACTGTTAAAGAGAAGGGATATAAAACGGAAGATGTCTCGAGTCCAGTGCGGAACTGTCTCCTTAAAGTTATTTCACCCCTCGCCGTATGTTTGAGTCGATAGTCTCACAGGATAAAATGAGAACACGACGATGTCACGAAGAACAACACCTTCAGCGATTTTGAATAAAGCAAGAAAACTATCACCAGGAAGAGAGGGTCATTTGAGGATACTTGTGCGCTACACAATTGTCTTACTTGTGCGCTACACAATTTCTTTACTAACCACGCGTTAATTAATTAAGGAAGAAGGTTGTCAAAATCAATTCGTAATCAATTTCGAATTATTAAAACAAAATAACAAATTATTTATTGAGCCAAAACCAGTGGAAATTATTATTTCAGCAAAACTGGTCCGGATTTATTCGGCCCAAATTTTGTTGCATTCGTGTCGCAGGTCGCCCACGCGAAAGGCCCCAAGTTTTGCAAAACCACTAATTTGCCCTCGAAATCCCATAATTTGCACTCCCTGCGCGCATGTGGGTGGTGGAACAACACCATACTAACACAACTTAAACACTACATAAGTGTTATACTATATAAAATCATGAAAACCCCTTTTCCAATTCAATGTGGGATTCAAGTTCTCATTCTTAATTTTCCACTTTCAAGGAACCAACTTTTGATAATCATATCTCATCCATACCTTGATCATTTTGAATACTTAAATATGCGTTGGAAAGCTCTCTCGAAGAAGAATGTATTCCAACAATAACTTGTTGCGCGCACACACCCAAGAAGTATTCAAACTTAGGCTCAAAATGACTTGACAATGTGGGACTTCTACCCACATTTTCCAACAATCACTTCACCTGAACTTGGCAATTGTCGAGCAGTTGCTTTGAGGCGGAAAACATGGGATGTAGTTGCAGATACAGGGAATGTTTGTGGAGGAACGGGAGCAGGACCTGAGGACATTAGGCCTTGTGCAGGCCAACTTATGGTAATGTAAATTTCTTCACACTCTCCAAAAAAAATTTGCCATTGAACTTTATAATTAGCTGATTGGATAAGGTACTAGAACGTGAGAAAATATGAAATGTGTTTTTATGATTTACAAAGGATCACTCTATGCCTATTTATAAGTTGGAAAATAAAGAGTTTTCCTATAGGAACACAGACTAAGGTGTCGGAAAATTTCATTCTTTAATTAATTTAGTAAGTTATTAAAGGAATCTCGTGTGAATTTGATTATAAATTTCTAACTAGTTTTGTTTGTCTTTAAAGTANATCCTCGATGAAAATATTTCAATTATGCTAATATGCTAGGTTAGGGGTGAGCATCGGATGAAACGGTCGGGTTTGGACAACAAAACCACCCTAACCATATATTTTGGTTTTTCAATCCAACCAACCATAACCGTAACCGTAACCGTTAGTACATAACCGTAACCACCCAAATTATAACGGTTCGGTCTGGGCGGTTTCGGTTTTAAACCATTAAAATAAAAATTTGAGTGCTTTGTAACGCTAAATGGCAAGTAGTGTGAGGTGGCTTTCAACAGTAAAAGAAATGGAACTAACAACAAAAGAAATGAAACTGCGAAAACGTTTAAAGTGCAAACCCGTATGAAAATTAGATAATGGACTGGCCCATATAAGTATATAATACTTAAAACTTTAAATTCCAGTGTCTATTCAGTATTCATTATTGTATCAATCAGACTATCACTTAAATATTATATATATATATATATATATATATATATATATATATTTGGTTATCGGTTTGCGGTTCGGTTATATCGGTCGGTATAAAATAGAAAACCAAACCCAACCATTATTTTTTGGTTTTTAAAAAAATGAAACCATAACCAATCCAAACCGTTATAAAATCATAAATTTCGGTTTGGACGGTTTGAAACGGATGGTTTGGACGGTTTCAGAAATTTTTGCTCACCCCTAGTAATAATCATTGTGGCTAAAAAGACCAATAGAAGGATTCAACACTTTGTTGTTTCACACAGCATACACTCAAATCCCTTTCTACTAAAATAAAGGAACGGAACGGAAAGTGAAGCAATATGGAAAATCAAGTTTGAACATTAGGCATAATCAGATTCCTAGACCTAGAAGTGGCTTAGGAGCCTACAATACATTCAAGTCGAAATTTAAATAGTATGTAGTACTCCTTGTCCCCTTTTAGTTGTACTTTTTGAAAAAAACANTACTTCACTCCACTTTTTCAACACTTTACACTATTACACCCACTACTTCATTTATTTTAACAATAAAATCACTATTACACCCACTATCCTTGGTCTCCGTGCCCGGACCAAATGTAAACATTTGGCCGGGACGGAGGGAGTACATTTTAAGAAAATTTTAATTAGATTATTAGTTTACATGACTACCATATATTATAATTTATATATATATATATATATTATTTTTATATACCCAATTTGTGTTTAATCAAATATACATTGCCTTCCGGTATATCACAGGGGCAGAATCTATACATATTTACAATTTTTATATACCCAGTTTGTTTTTAATCAAATATACATTGCCTTTCGGTATATCACAGGGGCAGAAGCTATACCTATTTACAATTATTCAGCCGCCTAAAAACCCTAGAGACTTGAAGAACTTCAATCGTTTATTCACATAAATTGAATCCGAGATTTCAAGAAGAGCAAATCAGCAATCAGGTTCCTCGAGATTCCAAGAATAACAATCGGATTTCACAAGTTTCCAAGAACAGATTTGTATGTATATATATATCTCTGATTTGTATGTGAGTATGTCACTATGTGTCTTTGTGTCTATTAGCGTATGTGAGTATATATATATGTGTGTGTGTGTGTGTGTATATATATATATTACAAACTGATTTATAGTCTGTGATTGGTCCTCACTATTGTGTGTGTATATGTTTGTGTTGTGTATGCCACCACCATATACCATGTACCATGACTAATATGGGAAATATGAATCAACTATCATTTTTTGTTTGTAATATTGTGTTTAAACGTTGTAAATCAATTGATCTTTTTTTTAGATAAATCATGATTTTCTGGCTTTATTTATGATTTTTGTGAAAAATTTGGTTCTTTTAGGAAATTTCAGTCCATAGCAAAATTTCGGTCCGGTTCGATCCGTAAAAAAACAAATTTCGGGTTTCGGTCTGTTTGACTGGCCGAATGCTCAGTCCTACATGCAAGTGGTAAGTATTTGTTGGAGTTTTGGAGACTTGTTAGAGGTACTTATTAAATGCTGAGAAAAATCTTAATTTTTCGAATCATAAAATTTTTACTAGTCGTAATAGAGATAAATTCAATAAAGACTTGAGTTCGCAAGTTGGTTTTCGAATGTCACCTGATCAAGTGACAATACTCTGTTTCTGACACTGTGAAAATGCAAGTTGTAAATTGAACGTTTCAATTTTCATATTTATGATCTATCAAACTAATCTAGTACAGTAATAATTTATATTACATTAGTGAAACAAAACTCAAAATAATCTGTCGATCAATATTAACGGATGTAAAAAGTTTTAACATTTTAATAGTACCATATTTAATTTAAATACTTACCTATTAAATCTATACTATATTATTAAAGCCGAAAGATTAAAAGTTTTGGTCGTCGGTTGGTTTGGTACTGGGTGAACCATAGAAAAGATCTTGACCGTCCAATTTTATTAAACCATATAAACAATCTTGACCGTCCAATTTTAATAAAATATAATTTTAAAAAAGTATAGTCATACATACAATTCTAACACTAGTAATCATTCTTTTATGCAAACAATTCATAAACATTATAATTCTAAAGAATATAAACATTACTTTTATATAAGAATATAATTCCGTTGATATGATAATATTATATTATATTTAAATTATATTTTTTATTTTACGAATTCCACTTATTCTATAATTTTTATTTAATATATTATTAAAGTCTATCCTATAATTTTAATTTAATATATCATTAAAACTTATGATAACATTGAAAGTTTGGTAGTCGGTCGATATTTGGGCTGGATAATTGATTAATTATTGGGCCTAATTTTAAAATATTAATCTTCTAACTAAAATACAATCTCATATTAATCTTCTAACTAAAATATCTCACATTAATCTCCTAAGTAAAATATATCTCTATACAAAACAAACAAAAATTATCCTATTAAAATATAAATACAAATAAATTATATAAAAACATATGCATATAATATTAAATAAAATTTAAATTATTATTATACAAATACAAATAAATTCAAATCATTAAAAAATATTAAAATAAAAATATTAAAAAACTAAAAAAAATCATCTGTGCATCGCACGGGATACAAGCTAGTATAAATATAAGTCTATTCATATAAATATTTTAATCTCTTTGGAATTAAGAGTTTTCATTATTTTAATTTTACCTTATTTATTTAACAAGAATCTATTAGTGCCGACCTTTTAATTTTTAAATCATGTCAAAAACTTAATTGAAATTGAAATAAACTGAAGCATACAGCGACGGCGTTTTGTTGTTTCCTAATCTTGCGCATGAACGTTTTGGTTGAATATCAATGGCGTCATGTGTAGCATTAAGAAGTGAAAATACAAGACGAATAGCTAGACTATGTACTGGTCGTGGAGGATCTATCATCACCTCTAATGTCTCCCAATCAAACGACGCCACTTCATCATCATCATCATCTCCCTTGTGGTTGTGGTTGTGGTGGTGGTGGAGGAGATCCATGGCTACTTTCACTCGAACGTAACTCTCTAAACTCAATAACAAATATATCATTTCTTTTATGTCTGTGTGTTTAGCGTTTCTATGGTAAAAACTAAAAATATACTATTTATTATGGAAAAATCAATTAACACGTTATATGCCTTTGAGAAAAAGAGAGGAATCACAATTGCGACGGTTTGAACATTATTTGAGCCTAATTTCTTGGCTAAGTTCATTTGGATTGTTTTGATCCTGTATTGATATGTTGATGTGATTACAATTTTGTGTGTCAGGCTCATGTTGAGTATGAGACAGCCAAGCGGCATTATGCTCATCTAGATTGTCCGGGTCATGCTGATTATGTGCAAATAAGCTATACGTGTAAGCCATGTAATTAGTATATATATCAATGTTGTTAAGTTGTGATGAGTTTGTAAGTTTGAGGATCAAAGACAAGTAATTGAAGAACAAAGAGATAAACAAAGAGATAGAAATATATTTACAAGACTACATTTTACTCAAAACGGTTACATTGTTTATTCTCAATTAGGTCACACACACTACATCCTTAGTACATATATATAGGAGGTTAGTCAAAGACTATACTACCCTCCTTACTCCTTAATACTTCCCGTCAAGCCAATGAGTGAGAACAAAGTGAAACTCTTGGCTTGAGGATTAAAAAAACTACTACTTGTCTTCGAAAAACACTTCGAAAAACAGTTGGAATGTACTGCATATAATCTTCAATGTCCTGACAGGTGCTCCATTTCCTGCCATTAAAGGACTGGGTTAAGCTTATGTCCTGACTTTTCTAGCCATTTGAGGACAGCTTTAAACACATTCACATGTCTTGGCTCTTTTGGCCATTTGAGGACTGTTTTTGTTCATTTCTCTCTCGACCTCTCTTCTTCCTTGTCATCCATTTACAACTGCTTTCATGAGGTTTTTCAAGGGCTCTGGCCTGCCTCAACAGAATATGGCGCCAGAATTTAAACGGAGATTCGAGGCACAATTATAGCAACTTGGTTATGCAAGTGCTATTTAATTTCAGCAACTTGGCGATGCAAGCTAAGCTGTAGAACTAGGTCGAGTACTCGTTCACTCTGCACGTTTCAGATGTGAACTCCCGGTTTTGAATTTCAAAGGAAATGTTTCCTTTCTTGTATCAGCTGCCACAATATTCTTCTTTCTGTTCCAGATGAAGAATTTTCAACTAGACGGCGCTTTTCTGTATTGCTCTTTCTGTGTTCTTAATACTTGCGGTCAGAAAACTGAGTTTTTATATCAGTTCCACATTTGACTCAGGATGCTGATCCATGTGTTGCCGAATCACTGGCTGATTCTCTGCAAGATCACTTACTCGATCATAATTGTTCCTTTGCTTTCTGTTAATGCTTCTTCATTACTCCTCTAAAACTACTCTGTTTATTTTTTCATTTTACCAATCCAAAAGCTGACAATAAACTCAGCAATCCCAACCCTGTAAAGGGACCATGAACTGAGTTCACTGAGCTCAAACAATGGTGATGGTGGTGGCTCCTTGCATGATAACTTGCATATCTAAATATCAAAAGTTATACGCCACTATTCCCTTGCATGTAAACTCAAACACTAATACACTAAAAACACTAATGGTACTGATATTCCAAACCACGAGCGGACAAATACCAAGACAGCAGCTGAAAACTAGAGATTGCTGTGCATATTGTTTGACATTGATGTTTTGCTTGCTTGGAGTCTTCTTGACTGCTCACTTGCTTCTTGTCGAGTTTTGGCATATCTGCATTGTTGTTCGCCTGCCCAAACTCCAGAGATGATCTATCAGCAGTTGTCTTGGTCTGACCTTTGTTTCCGCAAACCCACCTCACAAACAGTTAATTAGTTCATCTAACACCGAAGCGGGAACCAATTCAGTCCCGTTGAGAACAAGACTTTGCATAATCGAGTAAATCAAGTCCACAAGATGCAGCCAGAGATCCATATTTGTGAAAAAATAATCCACACACACGTCTACCGTTACCGTCTTGCAAAAGCAGCTCATCAGAATCCAAATATTCTTGTCAGGCATTTTGTCGAACACTTGGTATGCAACATCCAAATTCACGTTTTCAATCATTTTTGGGGAAACTGATACCTGGGTTTTGCCTTTCTTGGTTAGAGAAGCCTCATTCTGGAGGTGTTGGATCCTTGCGGCTACAGTTGGGCCACACACTTTATCAAGCGGTTGGAAGGTGTGTGTTTTGATTTGGGGTTTCATGTAAAAGGGTTTAAGAATTGATATTATATACTTGGATTTGTTGGGTTATTAGCATATGTAAAAGAACAAGAAGTTGGGTTAGGGTGTAAATGGAATTATGGAATTGCGGTGAGTCAACCGAGTTCCAGATCTGATTCGGTCAAATCCCACTGAGTTGCAATCAGGTTGGTCCGATTTTGAAGATGAAGATGTACACAATCTGAGTTTGAGAGATTGAATAAAGAAAATATAGGTTTTGGAAGAAGAAGATTGAAGGCGGGTGTGTTCATTCAAGTTCTTTGTGTAAACTGAGTCAACTGGGTCACCCCGGGTTGTAACAGATCTGATCCAACAAAAGAAATCACAATTTTATTTTTAAGGCCTCGAGAAACGGAGGCTATGATACCATGATGAGTTTGTAAGTTTGAGGATCAAAGACAAGTAATTGAAGAACAAAGAGATAAACAAAGAGATAGAAATATATTTCCAAGACTACATTTTACTCAAAACGGCTACATTGTTTATTCTCAATTAGGTCTCACACACTACATCCTTAGTACATATATGCAGGAGATTAGTCAAAGACTATACTACCCTCCTTACTCCTTAATATGTTGAGTAACCAACTCATCTAAAACCTTAAGGTATTAGAGAGAGGCCCAAATGGATCTTATACTATTCTTTAACATTCAAATCCCATTTTGGGTTGAAGAGTGGATCACGGGAACCCATTTTGGGCATAGTTTTTGCCTTCGTGTCCCTCATAAATTGTGAGAATATTTGGGGAGGCAGGGAGTCGAACATGTGACCCCTGCCAACCTGGACTCTGATACCATGTTAGTAACCAACTCATCTAAAACCTTAAGGTGTTAGAGAGAGGCCCAAATGGATCTTATACTATTCTTTAACAAGTTGAGCTTACCGTTTTGAGCCAGAGTTCTTGGTAATATCGTTCCTTGAATATGAATATATAACAGTTCAGGCTTTACTTTCAGTGTCACATTGTCTGATTCTAAAGCATATAGTGATTCACTTTTGATGGTCTTCTTGAAAACACTAGTAGCTATTGCACTGACAAGATATTCATGTTTGCCATGATCACTAGAAGTAACAGGCTTAGTCTTCGTTACAAGTGTGAAATCACTAAACCTCTCCGTTGCTTTTCCTTTTCCCATTGTTCACTACAAATTTGGTTGAATCTTGAATTTCTGCATATTATGAATGCCATTATCCATCTTCCAATGATGCAGATGGTTTCCGCAGTATAACATGAGGAACACTACCTCTAGTATTATCCACAGCATTTAGAATCGGCAGCTTGACATCTTCATGCTAGATAAGCTTGCCTTACCATTAATTTGAAAAAGAACACCTTTCTTGGAAAATCCCTCTCTTTTACAACTTAGCCCCTTGTCATTATCCTTATATAATAATTTCTCAATTTCTAAATTAGATATATCTTTGCTTTAAGTTTCTGTTATTATCTAAAAAAATAGACATCACAATGAACCGGGAACTAACAACTATGTACATACTGAAAATTCATTTCATACCAACACTAACAATTCCAATTAAGGGTGTGCCAAATTAAACTGAATTCGAAAATATTATTTGCATAAGTTACAAAATTTTGTAATAACAATTTCTACTTTGCGGAGTTTGCACCTTTAATTTTATTTCTGGAAAATTAAAAAGATACAAAAATAGATACAACATGTCAACATTCTATGATCAAAGTATTATTGTAAGTATTAAAAAGATAATAATAATGCCAACAGAGAGGGATGCAAGTGCAATCTGCACGTGCCTACTAGCTTTCAACAAAGTTAATGCATTACCAAAGTGATTCGAAAATCTACAATATTTCAAACCAATGACAAACTACCAATGACTAAACCAAAAAAATAAATCTTAATGTAAGAAAAATGTTGAAGGTCCAAAACGTTACACGTTTGTGATCTATGTATAACATTAAACTATACACGGTTCATGGTTCTGTAGTTCTATTACCATACCGCACATTAAGACTGGTGGAATAATACTCTGGAAGAAAAGTAGAAAAGGATCACACACGTCTCGGAAACTTGAGTAAGGCTGGCGGTTCCATTCAATATTAGGGAAAAACGAAAGGGCACACCTAATAACCAAAATAACCATATAAATATCAATGCATTTCGCTAATCCAGAAGTCATTATAGTCTAGGGAGTGTGCAGTTGCTGCATGTGGATTTTCATTGTTGCAAAAAAACAGTGAGCTTGTAGTGCTTATAATATTTTCTTGAAAACCCTGTATAGTGAGTAATTGGTTTGGGCTAGGCATTTTCTAAACACCTTGTACGTGCTTTGATATTGCATGGCCAAATAACTTGGAAATTAAGATAGCAGTGGCTATTAGAGTGCTGCCCGAGTTGACTCAGCTAGGTATTGGCAAGTTGTATTAACAGGTATTGGTCGAGTTGACTCATTTAGGGCAGCGTGAGAATGGACTTGGTGATGGGCTAATTTTGAAGAACATGCCAACAAGGTTTTGAAGGGTTTTTACAAGAGAGTATGAGATTGCGGGGTTTATAAAAATTAGATTTCAGAGAAAAATAGTAAATGGAGTTGGGGATGAGAGTTTCGAGAAGGAAAAAAAGCACAAGTAATTCTCCGTAGCACAGACGACTAGGTAGGACTTCCTGGAATTAAGGTTTGTGAAGCAACCACCATGTCAGTCGTCTAGTTTAACAAAGAAAACCGTGTGAATGAGGATATGTAGTTATGTACTCTTCAAACTCTTACGATCTCAAGCGTGCAATTTATGTAGAAATTCTTAGTACTCAAGTAAATATATTTTTTATGTTATATTTTTATTGGTATTTGATAAGAAATTCCAATCAATATTAGGGAAAAACGGGAGGGCACACCTAATAGCAAAAACAACCATATAAACCTCAACGCATTTCGCTAATCCAGAAGCCATTATAGTCCAGGGAGTGTACAGTTGCTGCATGTGGATTTTCATTGCTGCAAAAAATAGTGGGCTTGTGGTGCTTATCATATTTTCTTGAAAAACCTGTATAGTGAGTAACTAGTTTGGGCTAGGCATTTTTCAAACACCTTGTACGTGCTTTGATATTGTGAAATAAATTGGAAATTAAGATAGCATTGGCTACCAGAATGCTGACTGCCTGAGTTGACTCAGCTAGGTATTGGCGAGTTGTATTAACAGGTATTGGTCGAGTTTGACTCATCTAGGGCAGCGTGAGCTGACTCGGTGACTGGACTTGGTGAAAGGATAATTTTTGAAGAATATGCCGACAAGTAAGGTTTTGAAGGGTTTTTACGAGAGAGTGTGAGATTGCGGGGTTTATAAAAATTAGGTTTCAGGGAAAAATAATAATGGGGTTGGGGATGAGAGTTTCGAGAAGAAAACAAAGCATGAGCAATTCCCAGTAGCACAACCATGTGAATGAGGATACGTAGTTATGTACTCTTCAAACTCTTACGATCTTAAGCCCATGCAATTTATGTAGAAATTCTTAGTAAAATTGGGTTAACCAGAAACCGATTAACCAAATCGACTACAAAAGATCTCAAGTTCAGTTATAATAATATAGTATAGATAGATTATCTGAAGGGGAGGAATTAATATCAATATACATTAAACTCTTATCTACCCATAATTGTATGTTGAAAAGAAATTTCTTGATATTTTTTTTTCTGTGTACTCACTAACTGTGCAAGGGACTTCATTTATTTGCAGAACATGATTACTGGAGCTGCTCAAATGGATGGTGGTATTCTGGTTGTATCTTCCCCCGATGGTCCTATGCCGCAGACAAAGGAACATATTCTGCTTGCACGCCAGGTGGATGTTTATTTGTGAATTTGTTTTGACATTCACTTCTTTCAAATGTATTCTATAAGTTTATATTTGAGTATGGCATTTCTTCTCTCTTGTGCAGGTTGGTGTGCCATCGCTTGTCTGCTTTCTAAACAAAGTTGATGTTGTAGATGATCCTGAACTACTGGAACTTGTGGAGATGGAGCTCCGAGGTATTTTCCCTTTCCCTCCCATATTTTTCCTTTTATGCGGGCAACAGAGTGTTTCTTGTTCTGCCCATTATATATAAAAGAGATTTTTCGGTGATATCACCAACTATGATAAGTTACTAAGTTCTACCATAAAATCTTGATTTTTGATAGACTTGCTCAACTTTTACAAGTTCCCTGGAGATGGCATCCCAATCGTCAGAGTTTCAGCTTTGTCAGCTTTACAGGGTAGAAATGAAGAAATAGGAAAGAAAGCTATATTAAAATTGATGGATGCTGTAGATGAATACATTCCGGACCCGGTCCGCCAACTTAACAAGCCTTTCTTGATGCCTATTGAAGATGTTTTCTCTATTCAGGTAAACGTGGCTCATTGCATCATATTCAAAACTTTTACCTGGACTTTGTACAAAGTGTCTAGACACATACCTGACAGCTGTACTTGGAATTTTTGAAATAGGGACAGTGGTACGGCCGTACGGGACACCGGACACGCCACGGTTTATTAATGAACAATTATACCAGATAAAATTTTGTAGCAAAGACAAGTGGGTGTGGGAGTGTGTTTAATTATAAAAAAAAACAACTCAAATTGAAGATGATCTTTTGAAGGACTTTGCAAATTAGGTGCCTTCTAATTTTCCCCCCCTCATTTCTCCTTTCCTTCTCATGTATTTTGTTTCCATCCCAAGTTCATATAATGTGGTCTTTGATTTGGTTTAAGTGTCCATATGTTAGTTATAAGAAGCCGGCATTGAATAGTGTTGTGTCAAATTATCAAATTGTATTAGTCAAATTATCGCAGTGATTAAAATTTTACAAAGCACAGGTTACTCGTACTTTGATTTGAATCTATAAATCTTGCTAGTTCAAGGATATTACCAATGTATTTTATCTATTATTAGACCCCCCCCTCCATTTCGCTAACTGTAATATGAATCATGCCAGTTCCAAGGATATTTTGAAACAGCTGTGTCATCTGTTGTTAACCACCCCCAATAAAAAAGACACTTTTTGTGAACTATATGGTCATTATGTTATACAGGACGTATAGTTCTCTTGCATGTTTTCCTTCTCTTCCTTTGTGCTTACCATTAGAGATTGTATTCTTTTATCTGCGCAACTCTAGCTTTCTCTACCTGTAAGACCATAACACACTGTGACATTTGTCTTGCTTTAAGGGGCGTGGAGCTGTTGCCACTGACCATGTTGCAAAGGGACAATTAAATTGGTGAGGATGTTGAAATCATGGGGTTGATGCCGGTAAGTTTGGTCTTGTCCCATTGTAGGTGGATTCATGCTCATAAATTGCTTACTTTTCCTTTTTTGATAAACACATATTTTTGCATTGGGCACCTTTTTTAGGGTAATCTGAAGTCTACAGTAATGGGTGTTGAGATGTTCAAGAAAATATTGGATCATGGGGAAGTAAGCGATTGACTTGGACCCCTTTGAGCTTTAAAATTCTGTATGATTATGTTCTTATGTTCTTACATTTTACTAGGCCGGTGATAATGTAGGACTAGGACTGGCGAAAAAATCCGAAAAATCCGATATTCGTCCGAAATATCTGTATTCGTATCCCGAAAAAAACGGATACTATCCGTATCCGGAAGAAACCGGATATTATCCGTATCCAAATCCGAAGATTCCGGATACGGATATGGATATAGGCACATCCGTATCCGAAAATATTCGTATCCGAAATTAATTATATATAATATATATAAATATATATTTTTAATATATATAATATATAATTATATATTTTTAAACCCATTTATAGTTATAAGCCCGTTTATATATTTTTATATATACACTTATAGTTATAAGCCCATTTAATTTGATTCAATTATATTTTTTAATTAACTCAACTCTAATGTCTATTTTAATTTAATAAATTAATATATACACTATACATGGTTATACTTTAAAATCTATATTCAATATATATCAATTTATATTTCTATAGTATTTTATGTATTTTAAATCGTATCACATATATCACATAAATAATATATATGTACAATTTAAAATTTATTCTATTAGTTTTGTAGTGTGTGTATATATATTCATTAAATAATATATTTATACAAATTTTATATAATTGTAAAAATATTATAGACATATATAAAAATATCATTTGAGTTTAATATTATTAAGATAACAAAATTAGATTGAAAAGATAAATAAAAATTAATTTTTTTAAAAATAAAATAGGCTTAAATCCCTTTAACTCTTAACTCAATTTTAAAAAATTAAATTAAAATTTTAATATTTTTTTTGCAATTTTTTTTGAATTTTTAATATAAATTTAAAAAACTTATTAAAAATCGGATTCGGATCCGGATATTATCCGTATCCGAATAGTATCCGTCGGAACCGGATAGTATCCGTATCCGGATAGTATCCGTCGGATCCGGATTCGGATATTAACCTTTAAAAATTTTCGGATTCAGATACGGATTTTCGGATTTAGATTCGGATTCGGATACGGATACGGATACGGATATAGATAGATCCGTATCCGAATTATCCGTTTGGCAACCCTATGTAGGACTTCTTCTGCGTGGCTTAAAAAGGGATGATATTCAACGAGGACAGGTAAGTTGCAACATTTTAGTAATATTCAACTAAATTATAATAATCTTGTCTTGATAATATGAGTTGCTGTCTCTTGCTGGCCTATGCCACCAGCTTATATAAATGTCAAATAACAGTGGCGGAAGTATTCTTTGATCTTAATAAATAAGTATCACACAGGCTCCCATGGATAGTATCATAGTGTGAGCATTTCCTATTTGTTGTCCTTTTTCCACCCCCTGTTTTTTCATTGTTTGGATAATCTCATTGTTTAGTATATTATGTGTGGTTGCATGCCATTTTACTTTTTTAAATATGGAGTTTGTGGAATACCTGTAATATCTCTAATCTAGAAACTTTACTGTCACCTGGAATTTTGTCGGCTTCTATCAGTTGAGAATCTATATGTACAAAGATATTATTCCTTGAATGTAAAATTGGAACTTAAAATTGTCTATATTATCTTCTGATTTGCAATGATAAATAGGTGATTGACAAGCCTGGTTCTGTGAAAACATACAAAAGATTTGAAGCGGAGATGTACGTTTTAACAAAGGACGAAGGTGGTCGTCATACTGCTTTTTTCTCAAATTACAGGCCTCAGTTTTACTTGAGAACTGCAGAGATTACTTTAAAGTGGAATTACCTGAAGAGGTCAAGATGGTTATGCCCGGGGACAATGTGACTGCTGTATTTGAGCTTATCACTCCAGTCCCACTTGATGCAGGTTTGTGTAGACATCTTCAGAATAAAACTGAAACTATACTTCTGTCTTCAATTAGTTTTAAATTTTATAAGCAGAAAAAGTACGTATATAATTATTTTCTGTTCTTTTAGCTCTTCAAATGATGTGCACGTCTGAATCATATAGTTGTGAGATTGGTACTTATAGTTTATTTGATTAAAAGAAGGTACAGACTAAATGGTAGCTTTGTGTTTTTTAATGTTTGTATGAGTGCATGTTAAATTGGAACTCTGCTGCCCACTTGTCTAATTTCTAATAATTCTGTCCGTGAGTTTATCTCTTTCTTTTCCTATTTCCACTCTGCTTTATAGTCTTTTTAGGAGATGATCTGCATTGTAGTGTTTTTGCGGAGCAAGCAAAACTGTTGCTTCATTTAATTATATGATGTTTACCTCTATATGCTTTTTCTTGCTTTTCTGCTATAAGAAGATGATATTGCATTTGTACGGTTCTTCTTCTTGTTTCAGTTTGTTATATGAAATCTTCATTTATGTCATAAAGAATCGTTGAAAATGAAGGAATGGAGGTCCTGGTTTATTTCTTGTTTTCTGACAGGACAAAGGTTTGCCTTGAGAGAGGGAGTAGAACTGTTGGTGCTGGAGTAGTTTCTAAAGTGTTGAGCTGAGATCCTGAGATATCATGGCGTTATGTTTTAGGCTTTTCTTCATTTCACATACCGAACAGGGTAAGAAGCAAGCAGAATAGCCAAATTCTGGTCAAAATTAGTTTCACAAATTCTTGCTCGAGGTTTTCATTTTATGCGACAATTTGCTATTGAATTGTAGCCCAGAGAGCAGTGAAAATTTACGGTACTGGAAAAGGAAGTTTATTCAAGTGCCTACATTTGAAACCTATGCAGATATATTTCTGGTTGCTCAAGGCTGTTTTAGTTCACATATATGATTAATAAATTATTTCATGGCTGCGGGTGACTATTAACCACCCTACTTGGTCTACATCCCGGTAACTGGTTCTGGCTGCAGGCAGTCGGTTCTTTCGACTGCAATAAGATGATGAGTGTATTTTCAGGATGTTCTAAATATCTTTCTGCTGTTTACATTTGTGTAGATATATGGTTTCAGAGAACATAGAAACAAGTTTTTTGTTAAATTTATATAGTAATTCAATTGTTTGGCCATAAAGCAGTATGTAAAGTTGCCAAAGCGTGGGGCGTAGTGCATCGTCTTTTCTCTACGAAAAATCAATATAATAGAGATTTTTACTCATAGATGATGAACTGATTTTAATTTTTTTATATTAACTCGTTCTGAGAAAAACTAATTAAATATGCTATGAAGTGTTCTAAAAATCTCCCGATTTTTAAAAAAATTACCAAAAAATTCTTGATTAATCTTTATAAAATATTTGACCGATATGATTTATAAAATCCGATTTATATTTATAAAATAATTTTAAATAATATGTTTGATAATAAATTAGGTAAATATTTTAAATTTTATTATAATAATATAATAAATCTAATCATTATTCTGATTAATCGCCAATTACAGGATTAATCCCAAATCGAAGTGACTAATTGCCAAGCATAAATCCATCTAAACATTCCTTGCATTGCGTCACAAACAGGAAGTTGCTGAAACAATTATGTATGTCTCAACCTACCATCTATACACACACATATACATACATTTACATACACAAACATAGACATATCTGAAACCATAGCAATTCTTGATTTACACCCGACCCATCTCCCCAATTCAACAATCCCCTAAATTCACTCAACCAATTCCCAAACCCTAATTTTCCAACCCGACCCGAAAACCCACCAATTTGTTCACCCCCAATGGAACCAACAATCCCCAAAGAAATCCCAGGGGGACCCACATCATCATCTTTGTCTGTAACAGAGACAATAAATGGTTATCATGATTTCAAGATAATGGGTTGTTCAGTTTCAAAAGGCATAGGGATAGGGAAATACATAGCTTCTGAAACATTTGAGGTGGATGGTTATTCTTGGGCAATTTATTTTTACCCAGATGGTAAAAGTCTTGAAGATAATAGTTTATATGTTTCTTAGTTTATTGCACTTGCTAGTGAAGGAAATGATGTTAGGGCTCTTTTTGAATTGACCCTTATGGATCAAAGTGGGAATGGGAGGCATAAGATTCATACACATTTTGGTAGGCCTTTGGAAACTGGCCCTTATACACTTAAATACAGAGGTAGCATGTGGTGAGTTTTCTTTTTGTTGCCTTTTTTCTTGAAATTTTTGATATTTTATCATGTTTTAATTTTCGTTAGGAGTAATCGTGTGTGATAATTTTATTGTCGAAAGGAATTCAACAGCAGCAGTTTGATTAAGTTTCTCTTGGGTAATGTACGGTAATTAGGAAATTTCAAAAAAAAAAGAAGAAATTACTGTAATGATGAGGAAATTGTACCTGTTTTCCTGTAAATATTCTATAAGAATAGGTAAGAACTGAAAATGCATTCAAACATCGCTGGAATGAATTTTTTGTGATTCTTTTTATTTTGACCAAGTCTTGGTGAAAGTGAAACATATGTTTTTTTTGAAGATTGTGTTAGTTTTGTATTATCTCTCCTCTTCTGGTATGTATGAAATTAAATTTCTCTGGAAATGATGAAATTTAGCAACCAATTTGGAGTATTGCTTTAGGATTTTGCACATGGTTATGGAGGGTGTTTGTAATTAGTCAGTCAGATGAAAGTACCAAGTGTAATAACGTTTGAAGTGGAACCTTTTTTCTTCAATTGATTATTCGCGGACTGGTGCTACTTATTGAGGAGTTGGAGGTAGGGTTTTTCTAATATGTTGAGCTGAGCTATAATTTAAATGGGTTCCAAACTTGTGTTGAGCTGTGATTCGAATGAGTTACAAACTTTTAAAATCTGATCAAGCTTAGCTTGTCTGTGAGCTCAGTCTGAGCTTGAGCCAGCTAGCGAACAACTCAGCTTACATCAGAGCTCTCCTTTTTTATGCAGATCATGAGAAGATCCTATAAGCTTATGATTATGGGTAGAATTACTAGAATATCATTAAGTGGTGTAATTATAGTTTCTTATGCAATCTGCTACTTTATACTATCTGCATATAACTACCATTTATTGTTAGTCGAGGCTCATACTTTCAGTCCAAGCAAGTCATGGTTTTACAAGATAAAGCATTTTTGCTGCTTTCAGTGTTTAAAGTACTTGTTACTCGCCAAATGCAGATAACATTTAGAACTAAATAAAATTTTAATTCAACAGAATTTTAAGCACTAATACTAAATGATCTGTGCCACTGTGTTACTATGCCTGATTATGTTTCAGTAAAAGTTTAATGTGATGATCTCTGATGCCATTAACTGACTTTCATTTGCCTTGATTTAATGTATCATAAGTTCATGCTAAAGTTTTCTTTTAATTTTCCCTGGGCCGTCAATTCATTTAACTCATCAGTAATTTCCCTTGTGAAGTTCTTAGAATAAATAATAGTGCTACTACATTTCTATATTTACATAATAAAATCTTAATACTTTTCATAGATGTTTGTTATTGCAGGTTTTCATATTAACAGACAGCAGTTGATTATAATCTTAGTTGACATTTGTAAGGAATATTTGTGGCATAAAAAAATCATAAAACACCATAGACATGCCCTTTAAGGTTTTAAATGGTTCTCGTGGTCTACATTCTTCTTAATTTGAGGTCTCTTGAATTTCCATATAATTGAGTAATTTTTGGATTCGCATGTTTGATTGTTGGAGCTGTTGTGTAGGGGTTATAAGCGGTTCTTCAAAAGAACAAATCTGGAGACGTCAGACTACCTAAAAGATGACTGCCTTCAAGTTCATTGCTGCGTTGGGGTTGTCAAGTCGCACACTGAAGGTCCAAAAATCTACTCTATACCAGTGCCGGTGTCTGATATTGGTCAACATTTTGGACAGCTGTTAGAAAGCGGAAAGCGAACTGATGTTAATTTTCAAGTTAATGGAGAAATCTTCGCTGCTCACAAGTTGGTGCTTGCGGCTCGCTCACCTGTATTTAGGGCTCAACTTTTTGGCCAGATGAAAGACCGAAATACAGAGTTTATAAATATTGAGGAGATGGAGGTTCCTGTTTTTAAGGTTAACTCCTTTTTTTTGCGCTTTATTCTTTATAGAGATGATATATATATTTTTGGATGATCTCTTCATCTCCATCTATTGCCATCTTTTGTGCCTGATGCGAATGCGATAGTGTTACTGGAATTTAGTGATTAAGAATGTGATATATTTGGTAGATTGCTGTAGTGGTTTGAATTTGTTGCATTAGAGCTTAGTAGGCNCTTCATCTCCATCTATTGCCATCTTTTGTGCCTGATGCGAATGCGATAGTGTTACTGGAATTTAGTGATTAAGAATGTGATATATTTGGTAGATTGCTGTAGTGGTCATGTGCTGAAGTCTGACAAATCTTGAAAGCTTGCCAACCTTTGTTATAATAAATTTTCCTTTCTATGCTCGTTCAGCTTTTGTCCACAATTATCTTGTAATTGGTCCACTATAAGAGAACTCTAGTGGACAAGTTAGGTGAAGATTTGTCAGTGTATATTGTTTGAGAATTAATATGCTGTATATAATTGTGAACCATCCATGCCCCATGTATGCAATATAGTGTTCAATTAAGTTAAATAGAAGTTGCACTTGTACTGAACCCTTCATTGGAATCAAGTCTTGGTTTTCTTTTAATCAGTCATCTCGTTTATTGAGGTATTTAATATATCTTTTTAAATTTAAATTCATCATTTTAATATATAATTTTTCTCTCTATTTGTGTCTCATGCAACTGCAAAGTGCAAGCTTGTAAGTTGCATTGTAAAAATCAGTTGTCTTGTTCAAAAACCAATTCCTAATTTTTCAAGTAATTATAAAGGTGGGGTGCAGGGGAATTGCAGCCTGGTCACATATTTAGCTCCATCAAAAGTGTGTCAATTATATATGTGCATTCAAGAGTAGGATGGATAAAGTCAAGAGATCGAATATTAGAAAGACTCGAGCTTTGAAACTGGCAATTAGGCTTGATATCATCTTCCTTCCCTAATAATGAAAATTTTGGACTCTGTTAAACCAGGCTGTTCGGTTTTGGCTGCTTTCTGTGTTTCTTTAGAATTCAGACTTTTTAAGTTCAGCCAACGTACACGTCTCGGGCCCACGGCATCACGCAGCTGGGGACTATATACAAGACTAATTCTGCTCTATCAGTTTAGCACTTCAGCTGTATTTAAGGTGTAGATGTTCATGTTAAAGGAATCAGTCAACACACTTATAGATAAACTGCTTATTAAATTTTACAAAGTGATCGTAAACATTCCTATGTTCCTAAAAACAGTCAGTAAACAGTTTGTTCAAGCATTGCAGGCTATTGTACTATTGTAGTACAATGTCTGGCCTCGTGGTGTAAAAATCCTTGGTAAAGATTTACTATACTTCGACTATGGTTTTTAATCACGGATGTTCCAATGAACCTACCGACTTTGTAGTACAATGCCGGCCCCATGGTGCAGTAATCCCTGGTAAAAAATTACTGTACTTATACTATGGTTTTTAATCACAGATGTTCCAATGAAACTACTGACTTTGGAGCAATGTGATGTGGCAACATGAATTACGAAGGATGATACAGCCAAAATTTTAAATAGCATGTGATGTATTTCATACTCTTCATTATGTTGTCAAAGTCACTGCTCATTCTATGCTTTATATGTTATCTTCATCCAAATAAGTCTATTTCCTTCCGCACTTGATTGTCCCCCCCCCCTCTCTCTATTTGCTTATGTGTACCCTGATTATGATGGAAATGCGATGACTCAATCTTGAGTTTTGTTGTTTTTCAGTCATTGCTTCACTTTTTGTACTGGGATTCACTTCCGGAGTTTGAAGAGCTTACTGGTTTAAAGTCACAGTGGGCTTCAACTGTGATGTTCCAACATTTGCTTGCAGCTGCTGACCAATATGGTATAGAGAGGCTCAGATTACTATGTGAGGCTAGCCTCTGTGATGGTGTTGCTATCGACACTGTCGCAACCACACTGGTCTTGGCTGAGCAGCACCACTGTTTCCAGCTGAAATCTGTGTGTCTCAAATTTGTTGCAATGCCCAAAAATTTAAGAGGTGAATCTGTGGCTCACAATGTTGAATCTTCTAGCTTAATTTGCAAGTGAAAGTAATTGAGAAATAACAAGACAAGAGGTCAATTTAACAGTAAACCTTGATGCATTGTAATTTGAAACATTATTAGATCAATTTGAAAGTTAGTAAAGAACTGTTATGTACTCTTCTACCATTTATTTTTCATAAATTGTATCTTCAGATTTCATATGTATTCTTGCTTGTTACTGACCAGAATTTGTAATTTCCTAATTCTTGGTCGTTAATATGTATGTATGTATATATATATATATATATACATCGTCCAAGTGAGGAGATAATTGCATATTCTTAGGTCTATGGTTTAAGTTGTTCATGCAAGAATTTTGGATGGCAGTGTTAAACTAAAGCGTGCAACATGTGTTTTTTTCTACAGTTGAAATGCAAACCAATGGTTTTGATTATCTGAAAGAGAGCTGTCCATCGGTCCTGACCGGATTATTGGAGTATGTAGCTAGATTCAGTAAACATTCTTTTGCCATAAACCACAGTGGGAATGAAGGTCTCTTGGACGGCAGCGATGTACATGGCAGAAGGGTGAAACAGAGATTATATGAGAATTTGTTGTGGGTAAAAATTTTAACCAATGATTTGTGATGTAGTATAGTGTTACTCTAGGGTCAGTAATGTCGATTCAGCTCTTCTTTCTTTCTTATTTGAAGATGTAAATCTGTTTGTGTTTAGTTTCTTCTTGTGTGTTGGTTGTACTATAAAAACTCGTATCAGTGATGAAAATCTTCACTCATTCAACCAAACTGGTGTTCGGTATTATGAGTATCAAATTGTTGTTCTGTTCGCGCTAAGGCTAGCATCTCATCTCATCTTTCATCTCTCAACTATTTTAACTCCTGGTTTGTGGAACTTGAACTTTCTGTTTGGTAGTTTGCGTCAAGTCACTTTAGCTGTGTGCTCGGTTAGAACAATACATATGTTGCCCAAGGCGATCTATCTTTTCAAATTAGTCAACGGGGAATGAAAAATAAGTTTATACGGAAAGACTGATTGGATTTTTTCATTATTTATTTTTCAAAAAAAATAAAAATTATTATTTTAGAGTATTGGCTATTGGGATATATGAAATGTTTATTTTAAAAATAGATTGATCAAAATTGTTTTATCAAGAGATTAGATATAGTAAAATTTAAGGCATGTGACTAAATCTTAATAGAATCAGAATGGTAAAAATAATAATAGAAATTCCTTTCTTCTTCTAGGAAAAGTCTATTACTAATTACTACTGGGTTTTTCAAGCTTTTCTATATTTATTTTTATTAGGGGTTATTTGAAACAAAAAAAAAATGAAGATTAAAATTTCTAAATCAACGAAATAAATAAGAAATATGAGTGCAGAATGAATACTATATTATTAATTAAAATTAAAATAAATATCTTGGTAAGCATAAAAAAATAACAATTAGAATCTTGTAATTTAATTGGTCTAAAATGAAATATTAAATTCTGATTGGTTGTAAAATAATTTCTAATTTTTATTAGTTAATTGTATAAATGCAATAGACTTAGATTAACAATAAATAATACTCCATAAGAGAATCTGATTACATGTGAATTGAAGCTACAGGGCAGGGTGTCTAAGAAGGAAATATATTTTTAGACAGGGCAGGGCAGGGCAGGGCAGGGCGTTCTTACATGTTTGGTAAGAGAATATCCTGGTTCCCCAAACAGATTTTCTTTACTTTGTTCTTTAATCATGGGGGCACGGTATTAAGAGAATCTCTTTTAATACGTAATAATAATATAGACNAAAAAAAAAATGAAGATTAAAATTTCTAAATCAACGAAATAAATAAGAAATATGAGTGCAGAATGAATACTATATTATTAATTAAAATTAAAATAAATATCTCGGTAAGCATAAAAAAATAACAATTAGAATCTTGTAATTTAATTGGTCTAAAATGAAATATTAAATTCTGATTGGTTGTAAAATAATTTCTAATTTTTATTAGTTAATTGTATAAATGCAATAGACTTAGATTAACAATAAATAATACTCCATAAGAGAATCTGATTACATGGGAATTGAAGCTACAGGGCAGGGTGTCTAAGAAGGAAATATATTTTTAGACAGGGCAGGGCAGGGCGTTCTTACATGTTTGGTAAGAGAATATCCTGGTTCCCCAAACAGATTTTCTTTACTACTTTGTTCTTTAATCATGGTGGCACGGTATTAAGAGAATCTCTTTTAATACATAATAATAATATAGACATTATTATTATTATTATTATAGAAGTGTTATCATTAGTCCTCGTTTCCCCCTGATAATTAGGACGTGACTTGCAACTTATCTTTATCAACATGATATAAATATTCCAAATTTGCAATAATATATATAATCCGTTTTGAAGATCACAAGTTATTTTTAGAAGCTGCATATATTGACAAATAAATATCCATGCAAATCGATGAAAATCAATCCAAGATTTTAGTGTATCTCTCTGATATATATATATATATATTCTCTTGTCTCTCTAACAAACCTGCGCTTTAACTCTTGTTTTTTTCTTGACTACCTCTCCCACACCTTGTTCAATGGCTAACGTTCATCAAGATTTTAGTTATGGTTCTCAGGTTCTCATGCTAATGTTACACTATGCGTGTGTGTGTGTGTGTGTTTCTTGATGTATATGGATACTTGTGTGGATATACGCAACACTCATCACATATATGTTTATTGCGACAGATTTATGTGTTTAAAGTTGAAATCAACTGCTGTCTAGATTGTCCCCGGAAACTCAAGAATTGCCTGCTAGATCTTAATGGTAATTCTTTCTATTCTACATCTCTTGATGAAATAGTATAAAAATATATATAATAATTAATTTATTCAAGTTAATGTATTGTATTTGAGTTTATGGTGCATGAATGCATGATTGAACATGGTACATGTATGTTGATGAGTATATATATATATATTATGTGGTGTAGGCATTGAATCAGTTCAAGTTGATGAAACGCAAAATATGGTAACAGTGAAAGGCATAATAGATTCCAGGAAAATCATTAACAAATTGAAGAAAATGGGAAAAATAGCAGAGCCAGTGCATGAGAGGAAAGAAACTAACCCTTATGGATATCGGGTTGAATTAAATGATGAAGATGAAGACGAAGATGAAGACGAGGGAGAAGAAAAAGAAAAAGATTCATTTAATGATTCGTTTCGTCGCAAAGAATCTTCGTTCCGTCACAAGGATTCTTCGTTTCGTCACAAAAATACTAGATATCGTCCCAATGATTCTTCGTTTCGTGCCCGTGACAATAATAAAGGCAGCAGCCATGCACCGGAGAAGTATGACAATTCCGAAAGCAGCAATGCATTTTCTGCAAAAGAAATTCCAGATCATGTCTGCAGAGATAAATATTGTACAATTCACAAGCGAGACAATTCTATGCCAAACATGATCAACTATGGTGCCAGCTATCCAGCTTCGTTTCGTGGTGGTCTTAATTATAATTATCCTGCAATCAACTCGTATCCACACATGTATGGTCCACCACCGCC
>QRFB01006131.1:4117-38468 GCA_008931105.1 Oenanthe javanica | reverse complement strand
TTCTAGATAGAGTTGAGTTGTCATCTAATTATTACAAATAGGCCTTAGTCATGTGCCTTTCAACTTGGCAATAATTGCCTTAACAACCCATCCTTCCACCTAGTCATCAGCAATCTGCAAAGATCATAGGAACAAAGGGAATTCTAGGAGAACCGAAAAACTGCATGTAAGGGACCGTAGAGGAAAAACCATTTTGTAGTGCAAGTTTGATTAGATCATAAGGAATATGACCAGACTCACTGGCACCAAGATCAACCAACAACATCAATCTCATCTTTGCTACACAGTCCTCATAAAGAAGTCTAGAAGACCTATTCAATCACATAAGGATTAGAAAACATTAAGGAATGGACAGGAACACATGACATTGATTCTAAGAAAAAAATACTTGTCACTTGTTAGAGTAACTAATAGTGACCATAGTTTTTCAACAATGAAGAATTTGTTGAATGGAATTCCAAGTAAGCATCTAGCTTCTGAGTAAGGAAGATCTTCAGAAGCTGATATACTGACTCATATTTAGCATCTTTATCCAACTGTGCCACCGGGGCATGTCAAGCAAATCACACTGCAAGTGATACGACACATAACACTATCAAGTTCAATACCAGCAAATAAACAGTTGCGTCATCTCAAAAGTAAAGAAACTATTAAAAAATCTCTATAAATATTATTCAAAATAATGCAAATGACAACTAAGATGACAATATTTAGTCTAAAGGGGTGGCCACAATTGACCCTAAGAGAATCAAAATTTATAGTCTCAAGTTCAAACACATTCATAGTCGAACTAGAGACAATTGGATGATAAGAGTAAAAGTATATTGCGGGAGTCGGGAGTCCGTCGTATACACACACTGATAATCAAATTAGTTTTGACAAGATGTTAATTAATGAAAAAGTTAATAAATTATTATTACTTATTACTTTATTACAATTAGAGCTGGCAATAGTGTCGTTTCGTGTAATTTTATTTCGTGTACTTTCGGGTTTTCGTGTGCTCATAGTTAAAATCAAAAATGACCCAAAATCATTTCGTGTACTTGTTTAACGAATCCGAACACGAGACGAAATCATTTCATGTACTATATTTGGAAGGAAACCTTTTTCAAGGTAGAATTCCATCTTCTTTCAAAGCTCTGAAAAATCTTGCACTGCTAGATCTTTCGAGCAATAATATCTCCGGGAGTATTCCAAGTTTTTTTGATGGGTTTCGTCATATTACATTCCTCAACCTGTCACGCACAACAAGCTTGAAGGTGAAGTGTTGAAAATAGGTCTTTTTTCAAACATTAGTGCTTTTTCAATTGTTGGAAATTCGGAGCTTTGTGGAGGTATTCGAGCATTGCATTTGCCAGATTGTCCTGTAAAAGTCTCAGGGAAAAAGAAAAAATCATTTGCCCTAAAAATAATATACCCCTTGGTATCTTGCTAGCATGTCTTGCCTTGATTTGTTATCGACGTCGAAACTCGAAGAAGTTGAATGACCCTGTCTCGGTATTGGAGGAGAACCAATATTTCAAACTTTCATACCAGGATCTTCTATTAGCTACAAAGGAATTTTCTCCAAACAATTTGCTCGGTAAAGGAAGATATGGTTCCGTTTACAAAGGAGTTCTCGAATCAGTGAAACACATGGTTATTGTCAAGGTACTAAGCGTTGACATACATGGAGCTAATAAGACATTTTTGGTGGAGTGTGAAACATTGAGAAATATTCATCATCGGAATCTTATCAAGATCATCACAACATGCTCTACCATTGATTTTAAGGGGAATGACTTCAAGGCATTGGTTTTTGAGTTCATGCCTAATGGGAGTGTGGAAATCTGGTTGCATCAAAGTCCTTCCTATCAAGGGAATGTGTTGTTGGAGAAATTTCGTAACAATAGATTTTGGAGGTTTGCTGGAATTAAAAGTATAATAATATGATTGTTAATGGAGATTAGAGCTTGTAAAAAAGATTAGTTGGATTTGTCTCGTGTATCGGATCCCTTTTGCCAAGATGTCTGCGTACGTATTTATATACGATCAAATCCACGCAGTTATCTTATAATTGGATATATCCCCAGAGGCTTTAGGGATATATATTAAATATGAGAATTAATTGATTTTATCTGATATAATCTTCACGCGTTGTGATACCTTACTAATTTGAAGGATATCGTTTGGAGATATTTTCCGTAATTAATGTATTGAGATTGATTTTTTTCTCGTTTCAGAAAGAGAATAACTTGGGATTAAGCCTTGATTGTTAATGAAATTAATACTAAAAATAAAGTGAAATAAAAGTACTATGCCAAAAATATGGCATAAGAGAATGAAAGAAACTTGACCCTACTCCACCGATTAAATATTTCAATTGATGTTGCCTTGGGAGTGGATTACCTACATCATCACAATATGCAAGTATCATTCACATAAAGCCAAGTAGCATTCTTCTTGACGAGGATTTTGTAGCTCATATTGGTGATTTTGGTTTGGCGAGGTTTTCTTATGCTACTACAAGTGATGTCAATCAAGCACAAATGAGTTCAATTGGTGTACGTGGAACAGTTGGATATGTTCTTCCAGGTGATTTTTGATACTGAATTTTTCCATCAATATTTAGTACTGCTCTATAGTATTGTAAAACGTTTTTTTTGCCAATTTTTTGTTAAAATAATAGAAGCTNTGTTAAAATAATATAAGCTAAACTTTATTTTATTTTATATTTATCTAGAATGTTCTAGGATAATCTTGAAAGTAGTTATAGACTTTTGAGTTCAAGACCTTTAGTATTTCTAAGTGGTTCATGAACTTAAAAGAGTTCCATATTAATTAAGATGCATGTATTAAGAAGTATCCTAGTAGCCTCCATGTAGTCCTATAAATAGGACAATCTTCCAAGGTTTGTAATCATCAAATATTATCAAATCATTTGAGTGCTAAATACAATTGTGTGGATTATTGAGAACAAGTTTCTTCTCTTTAATCGCAAGTACTTTATAAATTCTTACAAAGTGGTATCAAGAGCAAGGTTTAGAGATGGCTTCCAACAACATGTTGCAACCTCAACTTCCTCGTTTGACGGGAAAGAACTACAATCAATGGAGCATTCAAATGAAGGTGTTATATGGCTTTCAAGATCTTTGGGAGATTGTGGAAAATGGATATGAAGAACCAGAGAATCAAACCAATCTCACACCACAACAATTAAACACTTTGAAGGAGAATCGAAAAAAGGACAAGAAGGCTCTCTACTTTATTTACCAAGCGGTGGATGAAGTAATTTTTGAGAGAATTTCAACGGCATCAACATCAAAGGAGGCATGGGACATCCTTAACAAGGCATACAAAGGTGAAGAAAAAGTAAAAATGGTGAGACTTCAAGCTTTAAGAAGTGAGTTTGATTCACTAAAAATTAAAGAAAGTGAAATGGTGGAGGAATATTATAATCGTACAATTTCTATTGTTAATCAACTTCGTGTCAATGGTGAAGAAATTTCGGATAAAAGAGTGATGGAAAAAATTCTTCGTAGCATGACTCGAAAATACGAGCATGTTGTGGTGGCAATCGAAGAATCAAAAGATTTAAATACTCTTTCTCTTGAAGAATTGTTGGGCTCACTACAATCTCATGAACTTCGCATAAAGCAATTTGACTCGTCTCCTTCTGAGCAAGCCTTTCAACTTCAAGACACCAATCGTGGCGGCTTTAGAGGAAGAGGTGGAAGAGGATCATTTCGTGGTCGAGGACAAGGAAGAGGAAAAGTGCAAAATGATGTTTCAAGTTCGTATCAAAGAGGAAGAGGAAGAGCCCGGGGAGGTTACAATGGAAGAGGAAGAGGTAATTCATATAATTTTCAATGCCATTATTGTCATAAAGTTGGGCATATGAAAAAGGATTGCTACAAAAGAATCAATGATGAAAAAGATGATTCAAATTTTTTACATGAGAATGTTGAGGAGAAAGAAGAAAGTATGCTTCTTGTGAGTAATATTCAAGAAGTATCTTTTGGTGATGTTTGGTACATTGATAGTGGTTGTAGTAACCACATGACTGGAAACAAAAGTTGTTTTGTGAATTTTGATGAAAGTGTTCAACGAGAAGTAAAGACGGGAGACAACAAAAGGCTCATGGTTAAAGGTTGTGGAGATATTTCAATCCATACAAAGAAAGGTACAAATTATATTTCTAATGTTTATTATGTTCCGAATCTCAAGTACAATCTTTTAAGTGTTGGGCAACTTTTAAGAAAGGGACATCATGTGAATTTTAAAGATGATTTTTGTGAAATCAAAGATAAAAATGGTGACCTCATTGCAAAGGTCAAGATGACATCAACTAAAATGTTTCCATTGAGAATTCAAAGTGATGCACTTCCATGTTTTGCTAATATTGTGAATGACAAGTCTTGGCTTTGGCATCTTCGATATAATCACTTGAGTTTTAGCACTCTATCCAAGATTTGTAAAGGTCATATGGTGAGAGGCTTTCCAAATATTCAAAGGGAAGATCAAGTATGTGAAGATTGTGTTTTTGGAAAGCATCATCGAGATCCATTTCCAAAAGAGAAGGCATGGCGAGCTAAAAAACCTTTGGAGTTGGTACATTCAGATTTGTGTGGGCCTATGCGCACAAATTCTATTGGAGGTAGTCGTTATTTCCTCACTTTTATTGATGATTATAGTCGTAAAATGTGGATTTATTTTCTTAAAGAAAAATCCCAAGTATTTGAGGCATTTAAAGATTTTAGAGCATATGTGGAGAAACAAAGTGGGATTTTTTTAAAAACACTACGATCTGACCGTGGTGGTGAATATATGGTGAAAGAATTTGGAAATTTCTTAAAGAAGCATGGCATTCGTCATCAACTAACGGTTCGTTCAACCCCTCAACAAAATGGGGTTGCCGAAAGGAAGAACCGAATAATCATGGAGCTTGTTCAAAGTATGTTGAAAACAAAAAGATTGCCTAAAATGTTTTGGGCCGAAGTAGTGGCATGTGCATGCTATGTCCTCAACCGTGCACCAACTAAAAATGTACAAGGGAAGACTCCACAAGAAGCTTGGAGTCATAAGAATCCATGTGTCTCACACTTTAGAATTTTTGGAAGCATTTGTTACTCTCATGTGCCTGATGAAAAGAGAGGAAAACTTGATGACAAATCTGAAAAATGCATATTTGTTGGCTATAGTGAAGCTTCCAAGGCATACNACGGTTCGTTCAACCCCTCAACAAAATGGGGTGGCCGAAAGGAAGAACCGAATAATCATGGAGCTTGTCCGAAGTATGTTGAAAACAAAAAGATTGCCTAAAATGTTTTGGGCCGAAGCAGTGGCATGTGCATGCTATGTTCTCAACCGTGCACCAACTAAAAGTGTACAAGGGAAGACTCCACAAGAAGCTTGGAGTCATAAGAATCCATGTGTCTCACACTTTAGAATTTTTGGAAGCATTTGTTACTCTCATGTGCCTGATGAAAAGAGAGGAAAACTTGATGACAAATCTGAAAAATGCATATTTGTTGGCTATAGTGAAGCTTCCAAGGCATACAAATTATACAATCCCGTCACAAACAAGACTATAATTAGTCGTGATGTTATTTTCAATGAGGAGGTTTCATGGGAATGGAAGAATGATAAAGAAAATTCAAGTATCTTTCTTGATGATGATGCATTTGATCTAATTGAAGAAGAAGGCTTCACTCCACCTACCCCACCATCCAATTCTCCACCAAGCTCGTCTTCATCTTCAAGTTCTGAATCACCACCTAGAAGGACAAGATCTATGGCGGATCTTTATGGATCAACAAGAAGAATTTTGGAAGATGAATTTATTGATTTTGCCTTGTATGTAAATTCGGATCCAGTTGCTTTTGAAGATGCCGCTAAAGAAGACAAATGGAAGCAAGCTATGGATCAAGAAATAGAGGCAATTGAAAGAAATCAAACGTGGGAGTTAGTTGAAGCTCCTAAAGGAAAGAAGTCTATTGGAGTTAAATGGGTGTACAAGACAAAGTTGAATGCACAAGGTGAAATTGAAAAGCACAAGGCGCGACTAGTGGTAAAAGGCTACAAACAAAAGTATGGTGTTGATTACAAAGAAGTATTTGCTCCCGTGGCACGTCTAGAAACAATCCGTTTGATACTTTCTTTGGCCGCTCAAAATAAATGGAAAGTACATCAAATGGATGTCAAATCTGCCTTCTTGAATGGAGAGTTGCAAGAAGAAGTGTATATTGATCAACCACCAGGCTATGTGAAGAAGAATGAGGATAATAAGGTCTATCGGTTGAAAAAGGCTTTGTATGGCCTAAAACAAGCCCCTCGCGCATGGTATAGCCGCATAAATGATTATTTTATGAAGATGGGATTCAAAAGGTGTCCATTTGAGCATACACTTTACATCAAAGAAAACAAAGGTCAAATTCTCATCATTGGCCTATATGTTGATGATTTGATTTTTACGGGAAATAAAAATGATGATGTTGAAGAATTCAAGAAAAGTATGATGCAAGAATTCGAAATGACCAATTTGGGATTGCTCCACTACTTTCTCGGTATAGAAGTAAAGCAAGATGAGAATGGCATTTTTATCTCTCAAGAAAAGTATGCAAAAGATTTGATGAAGAAGTTTAGGATGGAAGAGGCGAAGCCAATTAGTACTCCGGTTGAAGTTGGCTTAAAACTAAGTAAAGATGATGATTCTAAATATGTTGATCCAACATTATATAGAAGTCTTGTTGGAAGTTTGATGTATTTGACAGCCATTCGACTAGATATTACTTATGGTATTAGTTTGATTAGTAGATTCATGGAGAAACCAAAGAAGACTCATTGGGAGGCCGGAAAAAGAATTTTGAGGTATGTTTGTGGAACACTTGGAGATGGAATTTATTATCAAAAGGTGAAAGATCCCAAGGTGCTTGGATATTATGATAGTGACTGGGCTGGGAGTGTTGAGGATAGTAAAAGTACTTCGGGAAATGTGTTCTCTATTGGCTCTAGTGCAATTACATGGATGTCAAAGAAACAACAAGTTGTGGCACTCTCAACGGCCGAGGCGGAATATATTTCATTATCCTTAGCTAGTTGCCAAGCTTTATGGATCACATGGGTGTTAGAAGATCTCAAGCATGTAATGAAAGGAAGTCCAATTATATATTGTGATAGCAAGTCCGCTATAGCACTCACAGAAAATCCGGTATTCCATGGAAAGAGCAAGCATATTAGAATCAAATATCATTTCATTCGAGACTTGGTTGAAAAAGGTGAAGTGGTGGTCAAGCATTGCAATACAAAAGAGCAAGTTGCCGACATTTTTACAAAGCCTTTAAGAGTAGACATTTTCAAGGAGTTGAAGAAGAAACTTGGCATGTGCAAAAGTTTAGCTTAAGTGGGGCTGTTAAAATAATATAAGCTAAACTTTATTTTATTTTATATTTATCTAGAATGTTCTAGGATAATCTTGAAAGTAGTTATAGACTTTTGAGTTCAAGACCTTTAGTATTTCTAAGTGGTTCATGAACTTAAAAGAGTTCCATATTAATTAAGATGCATGTATTAAGAAGTATTCTAGTAGCTTCCATGTAGTCCTATAAATAGGACAATCTTCCAAGATTTGTAGTCATCAAATATTATCAAATCATTTGAGTGCTAGATACAATTGTGTGGATTATTGAGAACAAGTTTCTTCTCTTTAATCGCAAGTACTTTATAAATTCCTACATTTTTAACCCTTTAATTGTGCAGAGTATGGAATGTTTCCGTATCTACAGAGGGAGATGTGTATAGCTATGGAATTCTTCTACTGGAAATTTTCTCAGGGAAACGACCTACAGAAAGCAGTATATCGATGGATGGTGGTACTAATCTTCACAACTATGTGAGGAAGGCACTCCCTCAAAGAGTGATGGACATTGCTGACCCACGAATTGTACTAGATCAAGAAGAACATGGCTCGACTGTAAATCAATCATACAGCAGGGCTACCATGGAGGTATGCCTGGCATCAATATTTGAAGTGGGGATATTATGTTCAGAAGAGATGCCGAAAAACCTCATTGACATTATTGTTGCTATTAAGCACTTACATGCGGCAAAAGACACACTTCTGCGGCAGTAACCTCGGTGAGAGTGGAAATCTCTATACTTACATAACAAATATAGGCATCTCGATATTTGCAATCCTAATGTGACAAATAAGAATGTGTACCTATGCATTTCCATATTTCTATCCTTTTATGTATTTGTAAGTTTCGATCTGTGTGTTACTTGAGTTGAAACCTTGCTTAATATATTACCATTAGTTTTACATGTTATTATATGCTAACGCATGTTGGTCTATTCAAATTCACATTTTTGTGAAGTTAATTATGCAAATGTAACAGTAGATTAGATGCATGCAAAGATAATCTACTGTACTAAAGAAGCCAAGGCCAAATACGAATTATGTGTTTTCTTTTACCTGTGCTTATTGGTACACTAGAATGAATGGAAATCTAAATATGTATAGATTTACTTCTGATATTCTCTTATTTCAATAATTTAGATTACTACTGTTACACTCTTGTCAATCCCATATTTTTCACTCAACCATCCCAACTGTTGGGATGGTCGAGGGAAAAATATGGGGTACTCTGAAAAAGATAGATGTACTCAGAACAAAGCCTTTNCTGATTCTATCTCTGTTCGTTCCGTTTGAAGAAAGGAAGGATCCCAAAGAATCGATCTTTCTTTTAGTTGTTGAATCTCTCTTTGATTGATCAATGTGTGATATTCTGAATCCTCATTACTAATGGAATCCAAAGGATCTCTGGATTGATTAGAAGATCATTTCAATTGACTAGAATCGCTCTTTTTTCCGATCCAGTTTTTCCACCACCGCGAAGCCCAGTTAGATTCAGGCATGCTACACTTTTTAGTTATTGGGAGGACCCAAGTACTCTCTTTCGGATTCAGGAAATAATCTATTTGCTTTGTTCGTGTTGTTACATGTTGTATTTATTAATTTATAAGTTCCTGGTTCCTGTTTTCTACAAAAGTGGAATAAGTTCCTTTCTTTAGCATCTCCCCATCCAGTAAAACTGATATTTGGTCGCATATTCTATGGTGGATAGTCAATGCACCACCAAGTTTTTGTTCTGTTTTGCATCAGCCTACAGTCCAAAACTATTTGTATCAGTGTTGCATGGTTCGTGGGTCAGTCTATAAAACCGCGATCCAGTTTCCTCGTTCCGGAACACGATTCCTTTTCGACTCAGATCACTCGGGATCACGCTCTAGTTCGCCAACTCCGACGATCTCCCTTTTAACTCCGAAAATCATTATGTAAAAAGGAGAAGAATAAAAAATAGGAAGATAACCTCGATTACTTGAACATATTTGAATCCCCTTAATATTATGTGTAGTAACTTTAAAATTTTACATTTTCCGATTAATTTACTTATATATTTTAGTTATAAAATAGTAACTGAAACATAGATACAATAGCAAATATACATAATATTTTCTAAAGAAATAACTATAAAAGGGATCCTTGTATCAACCCGCATATCCGATTCGCGGGTCACCGTATCTGATTCATAAAAACTAACGTTTCACGTACCTGACCCCGTACCACGTACCCGAATGACTCGTGAACCGTGCAATACTGGTTTGTATCACACAATAAGACTCCACATTAAAAGGCTTTTTTCTCTTTCTTGGCCTTAAATATTCTATAACTTTGTCGTATTTGCTTCAACAACTGATTTTATGGATAATAATGAATTTTTGGCAGTCACCTTCAGACCTTGGTATTGGGTGCCAAATATATTGTTTGATGCATAACAAAATTTTATTCAGTGCATCATTTGTTAAGTATAAACAACAAAAGAAAGTCTTTTTATGATTGTTTTGTGAATATTCATATATATATATATCTATATATATATATATATATATATATATATATATATATTTGCGATTATCATGAGATTTACGAGTAATTTGCTTAAGTTGTGTCCACCTTCCCCCACTCTTTCCTGGATCATCCCTGAAATCATTTACAGTTCTTCCATATAGAAATGGATGATGATGATGAGGTTTATGATCAACCTGATGATGTTGTAGAAGAACAACCGACAGATGAAAACTAATGTGCACAAATATCATTAGAAGCTATAGAAGGAGTTTCTACTTTCCAGACTATGAGACTATCAGGACATCATGGGAAGTAAGGTTTGCAACTGCTGTTAAACACGGGTAGCACACACAACTTCATAAATACAACTAAGTCCCTGAAAATGGATTGTAAAATTGAAAGCATTACACATATGGGAGTAAGAGTAGTTGACGGGGGAAAACTGTTGTGTGACAAGATCATCAGATGTTTTACATGAAAAATGCAAGGTGTAGAATTCAAAGCAAATGTGCTGCTATTACCACTTAGTGGTAGTGATTTAGTGTTGCGAGTGCACTTGTTCTCTCAACTAGGACCAGAGCTATGGGATTTCTCCAAGCTTAAAATCCGGTTTACTTACAATAGAGTGAATGTGACATTTAGAGGAATAAATGGGAAGAAACTCCAAGGTATTCAGTCAAAAAACCGAATAAATTACTCTAAGATGTAGGTGAATTTTCTATGTTGCAACTGGTACCTGTAGCATTGGGAAACACCCCCACAATTATCATCCATGGAGCAAATCACTCCTACTCAGGATGCTTCTTTAGTAATAGTATTGGATGAGTATGTTGGGGTTTTCAAGCAAGGTTGTTAAGTCGACAAGGTTGTTATGTTGGAATTGACTAGTCGACAAGTCGCCAAGTCGCCCGACTAGTTGTAATAGTCGACAAGTAGTCATACATATATTTAGAGTAATTATAATATATAATATAGATTAACACTCGTCAATTCCATAGTTCAAATGAAAATTAATAGATAACAAGTCAAACATCTTTAAGTTCTAAGCAAACAAAAACATGATTAAAGAGTGAAAGTAATCAACTAAACAAAACACAATCATGCATCAAAAGTCATCCATATCGAAATCATTCCCCTTTCCATTATTTCTTCCTCCTTGAGTATTCTCCTCGGGTGGAATACCATAATCATCTTCCACTTCCTCATCATCAATAAGAATATTGTCTTCATCTTTCCCTTCTTTATCATCAATAGGATCTTGTGTCAAAATAATGTTGTGTCGAGTATACTTAAGAGTGGAATCACCTCTAGTTCTCCTCGAAAGATTGCGTCCTTCAAGTGCTTCGGATGCACCCGAAGCTATATCCACTACACTCCAAAGCCTACCCTCAATTTCGCAAATCCACTAATTAGTCTATTCTAAGTCCTCAAGTATAAGTGGATCAAATTTCCTTCAAGCTCACGCCTCTTTTTAAATCTTGAATCTATCTTTCGATTGTATTGGACATACACCAAGTCATTCAAACGTTGATGTTCCAACCTATTCCTCTTCTTTATATGTATCTAAATTAATGAAATGGATAATATGCATTAGGCCTCAAGTAGAAACATTTGAAAATTGGTAATAAATATTTAAGAAAGTGTAGGAACTTAGTCACTTATAAACTCAAATGTATTCCAATCACGTTCACAACCGGAAGATGAACAACACAAACCAACAATATGCTTCGTAAATGATTGAAGCTCAATTGCACGACCTCTATATGCATCCCACCAATCAACTAATATAAAAATAAGAATTTCTGATTTTACCAAGTAACTAATTATTTATATAAATTCACTAAGTTTTCAAGTGAACTTACGAGGACTTTTTCCCTTTCTATGCTCAATTGCCATCTCCCTTGCAAAGCCTTCTCGTGTATTCTTGTAGGCATCAGCAACATTACTTATTTTGTTCCTTGTATCCCGATCCTTGACCATCTTCTCAAGCACATCATTGACGTCTTCTCTTATTCGTGATGCATATGTAGGATCATTTTCAAGAAGATCAAAGTATTTCCCCGGATTAAGAAATAAAGCAACCCTGTATAATGGTTTTCCCATTTGACTACTCCAACGATCCTTAATGATCTTTACCACTTTATTACGGATGATAAGTTTTCCACTTCTAAATGTCTTCTTGATTTGGGTTTTTGCATAATCAATAGAAGATGCAATCTCTGCCAAATCAGGCCTTTCATCACCATCAACAATCCACAACACCTGAAGAAGCGGTAGTGATGCATTCACACAATCATCTACACTATTACAAAAGACTGATGAGAGAACAGTGTCACAAACTTTCCTTCCATTTTTTATTTTTTCCAACTTTGACATGCTCCAATCCAACCCACAGAACAAGAAATGCAATGGCTCCTGGCTATATTGCAGACTCTGTAGTGTAAGAAAAGTAGTGGCAAACCTCGTAGTTTCGGTCCTCACTAAGTCCCTCCCATTAGTTTTCTCCCTCATAGCATCAAGGACATGCCCGTGCCTATAGATAAATGTAGTGCGTCTTTTCCTTCCTCAAACTTGGAATTTTGCCAATGTCCTCTAACATCAAATCAAGACAATGCACAATACATGAAGTCCAAAACAAAGTAGGCATCCTAATCTCCAAAATCTGCCAAGCCAACTTATAGTTTGCTCCATTATCCGTCATAACTTGCACAACATTTTTCTCACAAATTTCCTTGATCTTGATTTCAAGAAAGTTTGCAAACATTTGTGTATCATGTGATTCGCTTGAAGCATTAACCGAACCCAAGAAGAAAGTACCTTCGGGACTGTTAGCAAGAAAGTTTATGAGACTCATTCCTCGTCTATCAGTCTATCCATCAGACATTAGAGTGCAACCATACCTATTCCAAGCCTTCTCATGCTTCGTCTTAAAAAATTTTATCTACTTTTTAGATTTTTTAAGTAGGGGCACCCTCAATTCATGATTTTTGAGCTTTCAAACAGGGTCCATATTGGCCTATGGACTCGATCATTACTCATAACTCCTAGAATTTGCAGCATTGAAATGAATCCCACATTCATAGAAAAAGTTTGCAATATGCATATGAACTATTTCTTTCTCTTTTGGAGTTCTTAAGCGATTCTCCAATGTGGTCTGACTTGCTCCTTTAATATGTCTATCTTCAACATCCTGTTCTGGGGTCCTCATATACATCGTTGAGGCAACTGATTTTCTACACGTTGTTGGCTTTTTGAAAGCAAATGGTTGGGTAACAGCCTTGCCTTTCTTTCTGGAACTTGATTTTGAACTTTGAATTGTATTAGACGCTGTCGTGGAAGTATTTCTTCAACATAATCATCGTTGTCATCTTCAATCTGCACATTCATTTTATTCATTTTCTTCTTACTTTACACAAAATCATACATTTCTTTGGCAATGTCCTTATTTATTTTGGATCATTTAACTATATCCGGATAGCCACCAATAAAGTGTTGTTTAAATCGATTAATTCCGCCATGATTTTGATTTCCGCAAAGAATACATTTTATAACATCTTTATTAATGTCCGGGATAGAATGAAATGCATATTTCCATCCCAGATCATTTGATCTACTAACTTTTTTAAGGATCTTTAGCCAACTCTCTCTGGTTACTTTCAGTTTCACTTTCCGTCTCCATTGATTATTTTTATGCACAAAACATGTTATAAACTTGATTAGAATGCTATTGTTGTAACTTCTAATACTGCAGGTGTAGTAATACTGCAAATGCAATAAGCAAGTGCAATGAGCAGATGTGCAACACACATGTACAAACTAGTGAGCAAGTTGAATGGAAGCATCAGTAGACGTAGACTAATACTAATGTATTTCATAGTGTTATGTTTAATAAATTTCATTGTACTTCACTGATGTACTGAAACAATTTAAAATTTTGATGAAATCAAACCTTAAAATTTTCACTTTTTAATCACAATAGATTGGAACAATAAAATAAAATTAGAAGTTTAAAAATAAAAGTACTTTTTAATTTTTAAAAAATTAAGATCAAATAAAAGAAATAAAAAGAAGTGATAGAAATAAAACTAAATAAAAAAAGTTAAAAACTGTAAAAAAAAATTATTCTTTGGAAAACAATATGAAAAGAAATCAATTTTTATTAAAATAATTGAAAAAAAAATCATTTTATTAGTATATATACACACACACACACACTGCCAAGGTATATGATTTTATTAGTATATATATACATACAAACCCAACATGAAGAAGCGGTGATATGAGTCATATAACCCAGTACATAAGCCCAGATGTATATATATACATGTGTGTGTATATATATATATAAAATGAAAAGAAAGAGATGAAGGAAGAAGAAAAAGAAGATGAAGGAGAAGAGGAAAGAGTAAAAATATACCAGAATAACTGATCGGACCTTTCCTCATCAGAGTTGCCGCAAATCGAAGCCGTTTAGTCGCTGAAATCACCGCTAATCAACTTTTCTTTGTTTTCTATCTAAAAAACACGTAAGTTTTCTATAAAACCTAATTTTTATTACTTAGGCCCGTTTTAGGTCAGATCTTGGGTCGGATCCCGGGTCGGGTCTGGGTAAAAATCCATGAATGTCAAATTCACTAGTTGGGCTTCGACTTTTTATCTTTATCAACTTGTCGACTAGTCGGCGACGTGACAACCATGTTTTCAAGGATCCTCAAGGACTACCTCCCCACAAGGAGCAATTTGATCAAAAAATACATTTGAAACAGGGTACTAATGCTATCAATCTCAGGCCAATAGATATTCTTTGGTGCAGAAAAATGTCATTGAGGAACTTGTTCAAGAAATGCTAGATCAAGGGGTTATAAGGCCGAGTAGTAGCCCTTTTGCAGCCCCTATTGTATTGGTCAAGAAGAAATATGGTGGTTGGAGAATGTGCATTGACTATAGAGGCTTGAATAAGGCTACCATTAAAGGTAAGTTTCCAATTCCTCTTATTGAAGAACTGATGGATGAGCTACATGATACCAAATTTTTCTCTAAGATTGACCTTAAGTTTGGATATCACCAAATCAGAGTTTGTGCAGAAGACATTCATAAAAAAGCCTTCAAAACTCATGTTAGTCACTATAAGTACCTTGTTATGCCATTTGGGCTAATAAATGCACCTTCCACTTTTCAATCCTTGATGAATCATTTCTTCAAGCCTCTACTAAGGAAATGAGTGTTGGTATTCTTTGACGACATCTTGATATACAGCTCGAGCTGGGAGGAGTACTTGATTCATTTACAATTGGTTCTGCAGATTATGCAAGAAAACTCTTTGCATGTCAACCATAAAAAGTGTTCATTTGGTGTTACTGAAATACATTACCTTGGCCATATTATCTCTACAAAAGGAGTGCATACTGAACCTTATAAAATTACGGCTATTAAGACATTGAAACAGCTACGAGTGGCTAACTAGGTACTATAGGTGATTTATACAAGATTATGAAAATATTTGCAAGCCCTTGACCACTCTTCTTAAGAAAGATGCTTTTGCTTGGGGTGTTGAAGCTCAAGAAGCTTTTGAATTATTAAAAACCGAAATGACAAGAACTCCGGTATTGGCCTTACCAGATTTCAACAAGTCATTTGTCATAGAAACAAATGCTTCAGGTATAGGGATGGGTGTAGTCCTTATGCATGAAGGCCACCCCATATCCTATATTAGTAAAGCATTTTCTGAAAGGAATGCCCTCTTATCTGCATATGAGATAGAATTGTTAGCCATTGTATTTGCAGTTCATAAACGACAATATTATCTCATGCTTTGCCATTTGTTATACTGACTGATCAGCAAAGCCTCAAGCATTTACTGGAGCATAAGCTAGCTACTCCATTTCAATAGAAATGGTTGTCAAAATTGGCAGGGTTCGATTACACAGTGGAAAACAAAAGTGGGAGGGAAAACAAAGTTGTTGATGCTTTCTCTAGGATTCCAGGGATGCAGTTATTGACTATGGCTGTGACTTCAGTGCACTCTCAATTAATGACAGAACTAGAAAATCATTGGAATACAAACCCTCACCTGAGCAAGCTAATTTTTGAATTGAAGGCAGACCATGATGCTCATCCAAAATACTCATGCTGTCATAATAAACTAATGAGGAAGGGAAATCTAGGAGTGGGAATCAATCAAGAAATTAAGAAAACCATCTTGGAGTGGATGCATAGCTCTGGACATGGTGGCCATTCGTTCAAGCTACTTTAAAGAGAGTTCAAACTTTGTTTTTCTGGCATGATTTAAAGAACTCTGTTATTTCCTTTATTAAACACTGCCCTACTTGTCAAAAATGCAAATATGATCATAGTGTTTATCCTGACTTACTCCAGCCCCTCCCCATTCCTGTGACTGTTTGGGAGGAAGTATATATGAATTTTATTGAAGGGCTCCCTAAATCTAAGGGAAATGAAGTGATTCTAGTAGTAATTGACAAGCTTAGTAAATATGGTCATTTTATTGCTTTAAGTCATCAATTCTGGAAGAAGTTCATGATGTTACAAGGAGTGCAGATCAAATTATCATCTGCATACCACCCCCAAACTGATGGCTAGTCGGAGGTACTAAATCGATGCTTAGAAACCTACTTGAGATGTATGTATTATGAAGTTCCCAAAGAGTGGGCACAATGGTTTCCACTAGCAATATTTTGGTATAACACTAATTTCTACTCTACAATTCAGATAGAAGCTTACAACACAAAGAGAGGGCTTTTGAGATGCTGAAGTAGAATTTATCCAAGGCACATAATAAGATGAAGCAATTGGCTGATAGAAAAAGGTCTGACAGAAGTTTTTCAATTGGGGATTGGGTATATCTTAAATTGCATCATTATATATAAGCATCTGTAGCAACGAGGTCTAATCAAAAGCTGGTTGTCAAGTACTTGGGACCATATCAAGTTATGAAGAAGATAGGAGCTGCAACTTACACTTTACAACTTCCAGCATCCTCTAAGATCCATCCCACCTTTCACTTGTCATTACTAAAGAAACACCTTGGCACACCTCTATCTATCCTGAATCATTCTCTTCCAACCACCTATGGTACTATGAGCTTTGCGCAACCCAAGGTACCTGTTACAATGGTGGAGCTAAGGATGATTAAGAAAAATAATGCAGCTCAGGTTCAATGGTTGATTTACTGGAATGGCTTTCCAATTGAAGAGTCCACCTGGGAAGATGCTCAGCACATCATGAAGAATTATCCTGCATTTGATCCTTGGGGTCAAGGATCCTCCAAAGGGGGAAGTATTGATGCATTATTCAATATGGAAAAAGTTGAGATAGTTAAAACAGTTGGAATTGCACCACAACAAGATAAAAGTTGGTTAACTGATAATTGTGGATATGAACGAGATATTGATAAGAGGAATGTGAGTGAAGAAACCGTTAGAAATGGAGGAGGACAACAAGGAGTGTCAGGGACCACTGATGACAACTATCAATGAATTTACACTTCATGTGCAATGTAGTAGTAATTTCATTTCAATTTATGCAGTAAGACAATATATAGTACTAGTGGTGTAACCTGCTACTACCATCCATTATTATCTTTTTGAATGCATTTCATCTTGTTCTCTCTCTCTCTCTCTTAATTTATTTATCTGGTTTGTTCTTATTAGAGTTTCTTTTCATTGTGGCTGACTCTCTAAAAATATTATATTCCAACTTTTATCTCTATTGAGATCAGGTTGTTAGTCACTATTATAAAGGTTTTTATTATCAGAGTTGCATCAATATCCTAATTTTTGATTCAATATCCGGGTTTTGAAAATTTAAAAATCTGAATATCCAATCCATTTTTCTGAACCAAATATCTCATTCGAATTTTTTATATAATTTGAATACGGATCACAAATTTTCAAAAAATCGGATATCCGGATCTGATCTCATTTTACATTTTTCTTAAAAAATTAATTTTATAACCAATAACTAATAAATATATTGAAGATAAATAGTGAAGCATATAACAAAAGAAATTAAATAATGAGTAATCTCTATTAAATAAAATATTTTATTCTATCAACCTTTATTTCATTTTAAATAAAATATTTCACTTATTTGCAGATCTATACTTGTGTTCTTCAATACATAAAAAGCTTCTGTCAATGGAACAAGGTAGACCTATCACTTTTTTAGATATATTATTGCTTTTTATTATTTTATGAAGTTTATACTGATGTGTATTTGTATAAAATTACAGTTAATCCCTCAAGTTCAACTCCATGTGGATCATCTAATTCAGTTGGCATGATATCAACAAAATGTCCAGAAAATGTTATCAAGAGTAGTGATTTGGATTGCATAATGATTCAACAAGGATATGATTTTGCTGCTAAAAGTACTCAAGAAAAAGAGCAACCTACCAAAAGAATGAAGATGTTAAAATACGATGTTTGGAATCACTTCGACCGTATTCAAAGCAAAACAAAAGGTACGAAGAAAATTGATGCGATTTATAAGTATTGTCATACTAGTTTTAATGGGGCAAGTGACCAAGGAACAACTCATTTGAAAAATCACACAAACAAGTGCCAATGATTTGTGATTTAAGCTCTAATTTATTTAATACTGTACATGTGGTGCATAAATTTAAATTGATTTTTACTCTGCAAATTTATTTTAGGTGAAACTGGAAAAGCTAGCGAGGATGTTGCGTCAATGATTTGTGATTTAAGCTCTAATGATTGGGATAATGAATGGGATATAGATTTCTAAACATTCATAAAGAGCCTTTGCATAGATTGTTATTCAGGTTTCTGCATTCAATATTTTATTTGTATGTTCTATACTCAGTTCTACTATAGTATTGAAGGAAATTAGTAAATTACATAAGCCATTTCTGGAAATAATTATAATTATATTTGTATTCTTAACTTATGCCATTCCATTATAAAGTAATTAAAGATAAAACAAGAAATAGAAATTACTATCATATTAAGTCACTTGACTGTATTGCATACAATGGAATAGAGTTAACAGCTGATTCTTTATGTTTATTTCTCAGGTTTTGGATTTTGGAATGGAGTCTAAACTCTACATGAGGATCATTTTTTATAGCGGATCAACCAACATTCATGATTAGTATGAGGAAGACTGAGCTCCTATCATTTAATTTCATCAAAATTTTAAATTGCCTTTTGAAGTTTGTAATGCGGGGAACTCTTGTAATGGCTTATGTATTTGTTTGATTTAAAAATTTTTGAAGATTCACTTTAATATGTATGATTTTTCTAGTAATTATAAATTTCATAAATTTTTATCAATTTTTGAAAAACGGATTCAGATATTATCCATATCCGGATAATATCTGTCGGATTCGGATACGGATAATTTTTTCCGGATATTGTCAGATTCATATACGAATCTGGATACAGTTTCAAATTCCCGGATTCGGATTCGGATATAGCTATATCCGTATCCTAATTATCTGTTTGACAGACCTAGTAGCATGAGAAAGGAGATAAGACTTTTTCAGCTTGCTGACCATGCCTGACAGCCAAATGAAGTCCTTGAGACCCATAAAGAAGGTCGTTATAAATTAATGTGGTATTAAAATATTTTAATAATTTATTTTCAGAAATTATTGGTAAAAATAAATGACAATTTATGGCGACTCGACATAATATTAGAAAAATAATAAATTTATAAATATTAAGATTTAAGATTTGATATTTAAAAATGATAAAATTAATTTATGATTCGTAAATTTGATAATAATAGATCAAAATACATTTAAATAAAAAAATTATTTATCAATCGGACTAAATTTTTCATTTTTAATTTGAATTCGGATAATCCAATTGACTAAATTTTTCATTTTTAATTTGAATTCGGATAATCCAATTCCATTTAATCGAATATGAAATATTCGATTAAAGTGAATACGGATATACTATACTCATTCTATTTCTACTTAAAACTAATAATATATTTTGTACTATACATATATAAAATGTTATTTGTGACAATTACTTCGTAATTTTTTCCCCAAATATATAATTTATTTTCGATTTCTTACTCTGAAACTTTAAAAAAGTTAAGTACTCAATTGACATATTAAAATTATGAAAAGAAACCAAAATAAATTATTTATACCTTACTCCCAACTTTTAAAAGGGGGTGTAAATAAATAAAAGGTAAATAAAATAGTTTCATTTTCGCTCTTATTTGTACTTCTAATTCTTTAATAAAGAAGAAATCAAGTGAAAATGAAAGTAAATTAGACATATTTTCACTCCAAAATTGAGATGAAAGTAATTTATTACATCTTCACTTACTTTTTTCAGTTTTTAAAATTCGGAAAAAATGTTTTAACATTCAAAAGTAAAAGAAGTTGCAAATAAATTTAACTAATTTTCATAGTAAGCATATTATATTATTATTTCCTTGAGTTATAAAATTATATTTATATATTTTACATTTTTGCAATAAAATTTTTGAAAAATCTTAATTTCATAAAATAAAATATGATTTTATAAAAGCTTCTCTTGTGTAATAATGAAAATATTCTAATTCATTTTATATTTTGGATATTTTAATTAATATTTTCAATATATAATTCTTAACCTGCACACTTAAAAGTTTGAAAATAATTATTTTAATATACTATTTATATTTATCTAATAAAATTTTGATTACTAATATATTAGTGCTCGTTAATAATAAAATCTGGAAAAGAAAAGAAAAGAAAAGTCTGGTAAATTTTTATTCAAGAGCCTATCCTCCCCTAATACGAACCCTAATCTCTCTAATTTCATCTCTCTCTCTCTCTCTCCACATCTCTCTCTATAACGTGTGAATTTTGTTGCAGATACAAATTGACCAACGAATACACCAATTTAACTCATATAACATATACACACACATCTCTCTGAGTCTGTATAAACGGAATAGTAAGTGTTGGTGATTGAAGCGTAGGAGAGACATGGTGGAGCATCAGCGGCAGGATAGTTCCAGGAAACGACGTCGTTTTGCTTGTCAAGACGCGCCTCTTCAACGACCGCAGGTGCTGCTGCTGCTTGCTTTTTCTCGTGTCGTTTTGATTAATTTTTATTGATTAGGGGAATTAGGGTTTGTTCTTTTTTGTGTTTAGGTTTTTAATTGCGTGTTCGTATTTGTTTATTGTATGTGATTCTGTTGGTGTAGGAATATGTTGAGAATCGGAATGTTTCGCCGCGGAAAAGGACAGATGATCGTGAGGGTCATTTTGAGTTTAGTCTTGGCGACAATTTGACTCCAAGATGTAAGCTTTTCGTTGTTTTCGGCACTCAATTGCTATTATTTGGATTTTACCAGCTTGCATTATGGTTGTGCAATTTTATTCATATGTGAGGCTTTATTTAATGAATAGAGTCTAGCTTGTTGCATTAGAAAATATTTGAATTGCTTGCGTCAAAATTGTATTGTTATTTTATTGTTTTTGAACCTTTGTCATTCTCCGTTTCTTATTAGTTGATAATGCATTTGTAGATTGTGTATTTATTGTATAGTTAATGTAAAGGACGGTGCGTGTAGTTGACATTGGAAAATTTTCTAAAGAAAATATGAATCTGGAACTGAAATTATTTCTATGATCAGTTATATGTACTTGATTCGGGTAAAAAATACTAGTATTTGAGCTCTTGATTGGGAGGAGTTTGCTGGTACTTATCACTCATGAGGGTGCTTTTATCCCTTTAATCTTATAAAAACCTGCAATATTTATTGGTCAGATAGTCGAGGCTTAAATTTTAGAAAATAGAAGAAATTATGGCCTAACAATATCCCAACTGATAATTTATATTTTTTTGTGTTTGTTTCAGAGATTTGGAAGTTAGTTTAGTCTAAAGATTATAAGTACTTCAAAATTGCAGCTAGAAATACTTAAGTCCATGTCCATACTAGAATTAAGGAAGAACTAGATAAGATGAATACCTGCCGATATTTCTAACTGAACAGCAAAAAAGAGTACATGGATGTATACTGAATTACTGATTCATAAATTGTGAATAATAAAATAGATGCAAATTCACATTCACAAGCCTCCTGATTACTTGAGATTCATATTTCATATATACAATTTTCAAATTTAAAGACTTTGACTGAGAAGATAATTGTAGAACTTCAAGATGTTGGCATAATTTTAACTGCATGATAATATATTTTTTTCTTTGATATTTAGAAATAGTTATTTCCTTTGAGGATCTTTTCTTGTCCACATATAATGCTGTATTTACATGATGTAAATTTATCTTTATGTTCTGCCTGTCTTATTCTTTGATTTATTTTTTCCCTCTGCGATGTTTTACAGACAAAATACTCAGCAAAATGGGTGAAGGTTAGCTGTCAAGTGTGGTTTCTACAAACTCTTAATTTTTTTGCCATTTTTCTGTTATCAAAGAAAGTTGCTAGTGCTGTAGGCACATTTGGTCGAGTATTGGAGTGTTGGGATCGTCAAACACGAGAATATGTGGCAATCAAGGTGGTTAGAAGCATACACAAGTATCGTGATGCAGCAATGATTGAAATTGATGTACTTGAGCAGCTTGTTAAAAATGACAAAGGCGGATCACAGTAAGTCATTGTCATATACAGAAATACTTGTGCAAGTAGAATTTATGTTTTGATATGTTTTCGTCTATACTCCTTCACTTGTTATTGCTTCCTTGTGCAGCTGTGTGCAGATTCAGACATGGTTTGATTATCGCAATCATATATGCATAGTAAGTATTCCATATGAATTTATTGTTATTTATTAACACTGTTTTTTAATATGTTTCAGTGAATATAACGATCAGGAGTTGCATACATTTCATTTGTCACTTGCATTCTCTATACTGGTCGATACATAATGCTGATATGGTTAAAATGTGCTTTTGCTTATGTTTCTGATTGCTGTAACTAAAATCACGTGCTTGCATCTTCTATGTCTGTAGGCTCAAATCGTGAGCCATTGCTTTTTCAACTTGATTCATGCGTCATAATTATGTAAAGATAAATTGAGGACATCATTTCAATAAATTTCGATGGTGTTATCAGGTGTTTGAGAGGCTTGGACCAAGTTTATTTGATTTTCTTAGGAGAAATGAATATTCACCATTCCCTGTTGATCTTGTTCGAGAATTTGGACGACAGCTTTTGGAGTCTGTAGCATGTGTGTGAATTGTTCTTGGCCTTGCTATGTCCCTACTATTTCATACTTTCTTTATTAGACCAATTACCCAGATATACTTGGGATGTATCTTGCCTGTCCAGGGTGTGGTAATATACCTAAATGTTTCTTAACATATATGTTGTGATCTATATACTCAACAGATATGCATGACTTACGATTAATCCACACTGACCTGAAGCCAGAAAATATACTTCTCATGTCATCTGAATATATAAAGCTTCCTGGCCGCAAGGTATCTGTGTTTTATAGTTGGACAGTCTAGAACCGGCTACAGACTCAAACTGTTATATTAAATAGATTTCTGGAATGGTACAGAGGAGTTCTTCGGATGAAACGCGTTTCAGGTGCTTGCCAAAGTCAAGCGTCATTAAGCTGATTGATTTTGGTAGTACTGCATATGATAATCACAAACATAGCTCCATTGTCTCAACAAGGCATTACAGAGCACCTGAGGTTATTCTAGGTAACTTAACTGCTGGCAAAGAGGGATGCATCAGTGTATATAATTTTTTCTCTGTGTCTGTTTCGATCTAGTCCGGTAACATTAAGTATTATAAAGAAAATGAGCTGAATAGTGAATATCAATTAAATGAGAGGCTGCATTGGCTGTACTACAGTAGCCAACAGACAACTATTGGAATTAAGAATTCAAGTAGTATTAGATATTTTATTTTATTATTTTAGTGGAAGTGATCTTTAGAGTAGGAGACTCGACTGGCTCTTGTTAGTGTTATTGTGTGTGCCAAGAGTAAAATATTATTAATTTTACAGAAACTAAAGTTTGGAAGTCGTGAAAGTTTGATTTATGGCTAGGAAAATAAGCTTCTTTGCTCGAACAGTGACGTCTTATGATGTTAGGTCATTTATGCCTTAGTATCTTTTATGTTTACCTTTTCCACTCAATAAAAGACTTTTCAGTTTTTAGTTGATCGTCAATGTAGTAGCTATATCAGAAACTTGTTTAGATAGGATGTAATTATCTAGTGCTAATGATGGAATAGAAGGTTCTTGTTTCTTGACAAAACTAAAAACTTGTGCAACAATTTTCTTAACAAATTATGTGTTTAAGGTTATCATTGATGCTTTAGTGGGTTGCGATATATATAATAATAAAATTCATTGCATACCTCTCTAAACCTTCATGGGTACAAGTCTGTATAGGCCACTTTTATTTTGAAGTTGGAAGTTTTATTTATATGATGCATACGAGCAATGATATTATTTTACTCATTGTATGAGTTCATTTAATATTATGCTAAATGTCATTTTATGTTTATTGTTCTAGATCTTTTGAACCAGTGGATGATATTATGTTGTGATCTTCTTTGCACTTTTTATACAGGTCTTGGATGGAGTTACCCATGTGATATGTGGAGTATTGGTTGCATACTTGTTGAACTCTGCTCGGTAAGACCTTTACTTATATTCCTGTTGCTATCACAGTGTATATAGAACAAAGTAGTTATATAGAGATACATAATATTTTCAGGGAGAAGCTTTGTTTCAGACACATGAGAATTTGGAGCATTTGGCAATGATGGAGAGAGTTTTAGGACCTTTGCCTGAGCATATGATTCAAAGAGCAGAGTAAGTTATTTCTTGAAATAGGAAGCAAAATATATATATACAAAATTATTGCCGTCTTGTGTTCGATTTTAGGTAAACTTGTTAACTTATCCAGGAGGTACCCATGCATTGTAAGAGCATCTCCAATAGGGGTGCCAAAATCTACGTGACATGGCACTCTTGGGTACCTACCTATTGGAGTCACAAGGGTGCCTAAAGAGTGCCGAGAGAAGTTGCCAAATTTTGACACCCCCTATAGATAAAACACAAACACTTGCATTAAAAGTATATATCATATATACCTATTTTGTTATATCTAGTTTTTCTTATTATTTATGTGGGGACCATTTAGACACTTATGTTGGGTGCCAACTATCGGAATGAAAGGTGGCCAAATATTATGTGGATGAAAGATAAAATAAAAAGAGTAAAATGCAATGTGTGTACCTAGAGTTTGACCCTTGTGCAGAGTGTGTACCTTAAGTTCACTAAATACAAATTGTGTACACTATGTTTCTGTTTGGATGCAAAGTATGTACGGCCGTTAATTGGCAGTTAACAGTGTGAGATAGTTGAGTATAACAACTGAGCAACCTCTGTATAAATGTCTTCAAACAGGTTTACAACTGGTTTATGCAGGTAATAATAGGTTTAAAACTAACTATTAAATTATACATAGTAAACTAATTTTATAAAGATTCACAATACTTTATGTTTAAAATTGTATACCGTGTCTTGAGTACTACTTGAACGTCTTCTAACAGCATTATCATGCATAAATGCCTATTGTAAATATTGGAAAAAACACTTATATTGAGAATCAAAATCAAGATGCAGAGAACGCTTGTAAAATCATGGGCTACATTTTAATACAAGACCCAAGTAAAAAAAATGATTACACTAATTTTAAGCCTAAAAACCTCATTTAGGCATTTCATCGAACACTCAGGAGCACCTTTTTATGCTTCAGTTTTCAACTCTCAAAGACACATATTCTTGACCCAAATTTCATCAAAAATCATAATCCCTCTTCTTCCTCTTATGCTTCCGTTGTCTTGAAACAGAACTGTTCGACTGATGAACAAAGGCTTCTCGACAGAAAACATCTTAATTTGGACAATACGAATGCTAAAAGTGACTCAGTCGGATTCCCATTAACAATTACAGTGAAACACATTATAATAATATTCTCATTGACGAAACTTATNCATTGACGAAACTTAAGACTGTAATTAGGATGTTCTTCAAGGAGGTATAAATGATCTAAAACTCTTTAAAACCAAGTCATTAAAATAGAGGGGCAAGGATAGAATAAAAACAAATCTCATAAACTGGGATCTTAGAGGTGAAGAAGGAATAAAGAGCCGGCAGCAAAATTCTCGATACATATCTTATAAATCTATAAATACATTGCTAGTGAAATGACAAACAAGCCCATAACTGTTTATATTAATTATAAACGGTGTTAGTTTATATTTAACGGAAGTACACAAATTACATAATCATGTAAAGTTGAGGTACACACCTTGGTATTTTGATAATTCGAGGTACACAACCTGCACATATGTCAAACTCCAGGTACACATTTTGCATTCTACTCGATAAAAAAATATTATTTATGATGAGTTGTGTGTGCTACTATTGGAGATGCTCTAAGCACGTATATATAGACAGGTTATGAACACTATTGGGTGGTGGACAGCATTTCAGGTTTAATTATTTGACAAAATTGAGTGCTCTTATCAGTCTCTCCAGAGTTGATGCGTCTGATTGGATGATTTTGTCGACTTCATGATCTTTGCATGTTTACATTTTATCCTTATTCTTGACCAGGAGACATGGTGTTGACATTTTTTATATAAGAAATCGCCAATGTACTGATTTTATTGGTAAATTGTAATGTCCTGCCTTTTGTTGTTGCAGTCGCGGTGCTGAGAAGTACTTCCGAAGATCTCGGCTTAACTGGCCCGAGGGAGCCATTTCAAGAGAGAGTATCAGATCAGTGAAAAAGCTAGACAGTTTGAAGGTTTTATCCTGCTCCTTTTTTTCAGTCTTTGATATTTTGTTGACTATGCAGTGCGATTATGGCAATAGTTTAACTGTTTATATTTGCTTACTGTCAAAATATATGCGGTGGCTGCAGAGTATGCTATCTCCATATTTGGAATGCTCAAGGTCATCATTTATCGACTTGCTGCATCAGTTGTTAAAATTTGATCCATCGGAAAGGCTCACGGCCCGCGAAGCTCTACGGCATCCCTTCTTCCAGACCTCTTCCTGATGTTATTCTCAGTGAAAACATGAATGGAGGGACTTGGGCACAGTTATTTCTGTGGTCGGTTCGATCTTTATTTTATTCACCATGTAATATCAATGTGTCTTGATGTTTTTATCTGGGAAATGTAGCTTAATGCCGTGTATATTCTTTTGTTAATCAACCCATTTACAAATGTTGCCTGAAGATCTTGGGACTATTCAGTCGAAAGAATAATGTGATAGCTGGTTAGATTTAATTCCATATCATCTGTTTATCGCGCACACAGTAGCCAAGAAATGGCATTAACATTATTTCAGAACCATACTATAAATTATTTATATTTTAGTTTATTTTGAAAATAGATAATATTTTAAGTTTAAAACTTATTAAAAATAATTTAATATAAATATTATATATCTAAATGTACACATAGTTTAAAATTTAGATTTACACATAGAATATAGAATTAGGGTAACACGTGGAGATGTTCCTGATAAGACTTATTCAACAAATGGTTGATGTGGATCATGTCCATACGTATAATACATATACATGTATATATGGGTCTGATGGGCGTGAGGTTATTTTCACAAAATTATTAAGATTGCAATGAAATTTAGTTAAAATATTAAAAGGTGTTTGTGTAAATACAAGGAGTATGGTCCCTCTTATTCTGTTGTATGCAACAATTTTCTATATTCATGAAATTACAAATTACCTGAGATCATACTATGGATGAGGTGACTCTAAAAAGTTTTCTCATTGTCTTGTATTTCGCGTAATGCATGTCATTTTCTTAATATTGTTCTCTGTAATTTAATATTATATTTTGAGAATTAAGCTTCGGAGATTATCTCATGAAAATTATCTAAGGTACTAATATTTTTTAGTATGATATTTTTATAATTGTATATGATTCTCTGTAATTACAATAACACTCTCATATATTTGTATGAGAATTTTTTTTAATCTTAGGAAAGTTACGTGAGGTAATATTAGGAACATTAATCTCTTATATTTTTATGATTTATATGTTTATGGCGCAACCTAATCCCATAGAATAATAATGTTCAAATAAGTTATAACTATAACCCGGACCGCGCCTCCTTAAACACGGACCTAAATAGTTATTTTTTTTTGAGTATCTCCGATGCTACCGTGCTCCACGAGGGTCTTCAATACTACCTCCTTGTTTTTTTTGACTAATTAGGCATATATGCCTTGTATATGTTATCAAATTTTGAGATGAGTGAGAATCGAATCAAGCACTTGCGACAATAAAAAATAAACCCCTGCCACTCAGGTATCTCATCGCGCTCCCTATTAGTTAAAAAAATGATGTGATATTATGTTTTACCTAATATCTCTATTTTTTCTCCTCCAACCTTTCTTGTCGTAACCTTTACCTAACAAGTTACATATTCTCTGTATTTAGCCAATATTCAAAAATTATATATAACCTCTAAAAATCATCATATCCACTTATATTGTGACATACCATCAATCTCATGTAACTATATATAGTTACCGATAGTATCCCCTCCCCTTTTCCCTAGAGTCGAAACACCCGGGATATAACATTTACACATCATGTACAAGCTGAAAGTGATAATAAAAGGACAAAGGGTTGGCAACTGACAAAGTATGGTCCAAAATCCTGGGAAGAAAGAGGAGGAACACCATTTTATCTTGTTAACTGCCAAGGATAAGGTAGCAGCCGGGAAATAAAAAGGACAAAGGACAGCACTGTGACCGCTAAAAGGACCACAATAGCACAGTACAAACAATAACGTAGAAAAGGCACGCAGCGCCCGACCGAGTAACTTATGTATCTGGTGGATAAAAGCTGCATCACATTTTCTCTGTGTGGTATATATATATATATATATATATATATATATATATATCTCTGTCATAAAGAAGGAAGGTAAATGATTCAATACACCGACTCATACTGAAATTCTCTTAATATACAGACATTAAACACACACATTAAACTCAGTCATTAAATTCAGTCATCAGAGCTTTAAACACAGATACATGCTTCAGTTATTTCCTCCCAATAAACCGTACTAATTCTCACGCCGGAGGTACTTTATGCCCCCATACCCTCGTCTAGGCATTGTTTTGCAGAACCCGGACTCACAGCACACCACACTCCAACTGTCACTTCACCATGGCAAGAGACGGCTACGGCCACCGGAGGACCGAAGACATTATCATTTATTAATAAAATATTTTTTTTAATATAGCTAACGATTATAGCTAACGTCGTTGGAGTAGAAATCCTTACGGATTCAGTAAATTTTAATAAATCATTATTATATCTAATGACATTGGAGATGCTTTTAACAACTAAAAATTTAACTTAATGTAAATTTAAATATAAAATATATGCAAGTACTATGTAAAATAATATATGACTATTACAAATTTTGAATTAATTTATATGACAGAACAAGCACTTTAATAACCTACTTTAATCATAAATACCCTTGCTAACATATCTTATTTCTTTGCTGACTCTCAATTCTAAACTTGATCGCGATTCATTCAATCAATTACTGTAATATATGTATATACTGAAAGAGTTATGTTGACTAGTATATTAGAGCATATGCACCACCATGATGAGTATCAATCCATTAATTAATGAATTGAATCGATGGAGTTAGTTATTATTCACACTAAATCATTTTTTTTGTTAGTTAAAGCATACACGCCTGTTAATCTTTTAATTCTCTTGTCGTCATTTTCAATAAGTTTTATACAGATTTCCCTTGCTTTAATGTTGGACAACATACAAAATACTTTAAGAAAAACATATTTTCAGAAAATATTATAAAATATTGGAACAAGTTGATACTAGGTATAAAACACAATAACTTTTTAATTTTTTGACAAAAGAGATTTTTTTAATCACAATTTGATGACAAAATGTCTAGAATATTATTTCCCATAAAAATAGCTCTTTGTATCATTAAAAAACGTGACTTTATCAAAATTTCAAATACTTTTTACAGGTCGACCCAGTCAAGGGTTTTTGATAGTGATATGTTAAACGGCAACAGCAACGCATTTTGAATATACGTTTTATCTTTTAAAACACTTTTCCTCCCTCAAATTGTGATAAGAATATGATATTGTGGCTCAAATTATGATAAGAAAGACCATTATCCTATTTTCTTAAATATTTATCTTTATCTTGCAAACTAACATAATTAGAATTCATTTGTTCTTAATGGTTTGATTGAAGATAATGATGATAAATATCAAAGTAAAATTTATGGCGTTAGGTGTGAACTAAAGTCAAAGAGTTAAAATTTTTTGTAAAGAACTCGATCCAGATTTTATAAAGATAAACTGTGATACTTCTCAGTAGGATGGATGGATGGGTGTAGGTTCTGTTTGTCGCAACTCCTTGGGTGATGTATTATTTTAGGTACGTTACCCAGAAGATGAGGGAACGTTGGCTGCCAGAAATTACATAGTTCAGAGTCTTTTTTGCTGCTCAACTAGAAGAGGTACGAAACAGTAAATGTGGTAAAGATCTGTACAGTCTTGTGCTTTTAAGATGTTAGAGGAACGTAAATCAATCAGACATTTTCTAAACTAGNACCAAAATAACTAGATAAATGTTCTACTTTGCAAATTTGAAGATTTGAACTTATTGACAATGTTTAAACTAGAAATCTCATTCTAAAATGTGAAAACAAATGCATACTTGCAATAAAAATAAGTAAAATTGTTCATTGGGCTGAAAAAGGTGCATGTTGAGAATCATTTGCAAGACATATAAGCTAACATGTATATCTAGGAAAATCAACAGCAGTCCATAGAAATTCAATTGAGCATGAAAATGCTGCAGCAACTACTTGACCGTTGAATCCACTAGATAAATATAGCTTGCAGTCTCTATATATGATAATTTTATCTCTTTCTACATGCTAAATGTATCAGTTGAAATAGAAATTGAATAAGAAACTTAAGGAAACAACAAATACACAAAATCTGACAGTAGGGTTGTGGAATGGACCAGTAATCTTTGAAGCCCCATGCTCGAGGACAGATCGAAGTCTTTTACTCTGGGTGAACAAAATTTGAAGCACACCATCTACCAACCAATTTTCTGAGCCAGGGATAGTAAACATACGACGACGACTGAGTATACACTACAGTCCATGAAGAGTCCACTAAAAACTTGCTGCAGCATCAAGCCTACCTCCAGGGCTTTCCCAAACTGAAATTCACCTAGTGGAGATGAACCACTTGCTTCTGCGCTAGAATTTACTTGTCTTTTATTATCTAGAAGAAGAGGAACAAGTACAACTGATATGTTAGTGACTAGAAGAAGATATAGTGGCCTGGAAAGTATGACACTTTTTATAATGTAACTGCCAAGAATAGGAAATCCTATATACGACAGAAATACTAAAATGGCAGCTGCTAAGGAACAATAAATGCGAATCATCTCTGAAGCTGCAACTGCAACGGTTATTTGCTTTGGGCTTATACTGTTATAACGACGATGGATCACTGGTTCTGGGTTTTCTGACGGATGCTCAACATTAGAAGTAGAAATGGGGGAGCCTTCAAATTTTGATGAGACCGGACTGTGTTTTATTTTTTCTTTAGTGTCCAGGGAAGATGGTCTAGATTCTTGTGGGCTCGAATCAGATTGAAAAATATTTCGTTCTATGGCAGTTTTTCCAACATCTTTATCAAGCTGGAACGAATCATTACTGAAGTCATGTGAGAAAGAACTGAAGTGCTTATCATTGTTCGAGACAACTGCAACCAAAGAAGACGAAGAAAATAAGTAACACTTAAAAACTGATACATGTTAAATTCCATCCAGTAGTTTTTTAAATATATTCTGGTGGTTCTTAGGGAGTCCGAATTTCAACTACAGGCATACGCTATTTTCCAACTATCAAAAATATTATTCCTTCACAATATGCTATAACTTGTTTTCTACTCTCAAGAATAGCACTTTCAATCAAAAAACATAGAATTCTTAATGGTGTCCATGTTGCCCTTTAAAAGAAATATAAGCCATAATAAATATAATGTTAAGAAGTTACTACACAAACGAATTGCCACATGAATGTAAATCAACTGGATTAAGAATTTTCATCACTTCTATGCAAAAAAGTTGTAGAAGCCCCAATCCTTAAACTACTTCAGCATTTAAAATAACTTTCTACTTTTTACTTTTTCTGTTCTTATTACATAATCTTTTCTATGGATCACTTTTTCTTTTCTTTTCGATGTGCGTTATGCCGTTATGTTTTATTTGTTAAGTTAAAAAGTAACTTACGTGTATATTCGTGTAAAAAGTTAAAGTAACTTTAAACTAACTTATAACTTGAATTCCAAGAACTAGGAAATATATACTTAATTCATTACTTATATAAAAATTAGTACTTTGACTTGAAAAAAAAACCCAATATTATCCTTTTCAAATGTAAATTCTAGGATTGTTAATTCACTAATTTTATCATCCTATGAGTTATATATTGTTATTCATGATTTTAATTCATCACAACCATAAATTTTACATATTTATGCAACATTAACCTTCAATAGTGTTGTTGATAATTTATCAGGTACAATATACCAACAAAATCTTACATAATATAACTTAATATGAATAATATTAACCTCCAATAGTGTTGTTAATATGATAATATAACTTATCTGGTATAATATGATAATATAATTTATCTGGTATAATATACCAACAAAATCTTACATAATATAATTTAATATGAATAGCTTGAACAATAAATTATTATTATTAGTATTAATTTGGTACATATCTACATTGTATTTTACTTTTAGTTTATGTTAACTTTTTGTTTTGAAATATTATTTTTGATATGATTAAAGTTTATGTTTAATTCTTGTTTTGAAATGCTATTTTGTTATGATTAAAAGTAATTAGTTTCTACAATTTAAAACAAAAATGGTTTAGCCTTTACCGTATCATACTACAATTAGATTCTATTAGTTCTACTTATTCATAAATAATCTAGTAGGCTACTAGGCTAAATATCACTGAATAATATGTTCAACTTGCTGGCGGGTCACTGAACCAGAAAAGCTTGCAGTCAACACACTAAACCCAAAAAGCTTACAGTCAATTCACTGAACTAATACAAGCTTTCAAATAGGTTTCAAACATTTTAAATGGACGGAAAGATGAAGGGTATTAATGACGTCTCTAAAATGTTTCCAACGTGGTGCTGCATTTGCAAATCCAGTAAAATCAACCTAATTTGACCCATCACATCACCACCCGACCCATCATATTCATGTTTTAACGTTAGACTGTTAGCGTGCAGGAGATTACGGAAAATAGAATGCTGAACAGGGATGAGGGGGAAAACATGAGTTCCTCCGATTCAAACAGCAATTGCAGCTCCGAAATAAAGAATTCTCAAATACTATCAGGTGTGATTGTGAATTTGCAGCTCCTTGTTGCTTATAAAAATGATAACTTCTTGCCTAGCCCCTCAGACAACACACTTTCACCAACTTTTATGCAATGGTTAATTTGGTAAAGAATGAGTTTGAATTATACTCATTTTCATGTCTCAGAATAGGCAAACAATTTCATCTACAAGTGTGTGTCTGTGTGTATCGATGAAGAAAATATAAGGAAGTTTAGATGGGGATATTAAAATTTGGGGCGAAAAATGGCAACGAGAATTTGGGATGTTTGTTGCAATTTGACCATATGAGAATCAATGTCGTTAGATTTTGATTATGAAGGGGGAAATAGGGATTTGATGGTGGTATTGAGGTCAAATAAAAGATCATATTGTTATCATTCTTTTCTGTAGTTTAGTTTTGTGCAAATTAAAATTCTCACTAAAGACTCCGATCGTGGTAAAGAAATTCTTAATTGGGCTAGGATAACAAGGCTAAAAGATAGTATTGGGTGTAATCAGGATCGTAAAAGGTGATTTGTGTGTGTGTGTATAAAGAGAGAGAAGAGAGAACCATAAGAAAAAAATTTGACCAAAAAAAGTCAAAATGGACAATTATTTAGGGAAGGAGGGAGTAACTTCTATGATATAGACCAAATGGCACGAGAGATTTAAGAGTGTCTGATCAGTATAGCTATAGCAGAGTATTAGATAAATCAAACTGAAGAACACTAAACGAACAGAGATGGCATGTAAAAGAGAGAAAAGAGAACAAATTTTTAGGAGGTAGCTAGGGCTGTAATTCGAGCCGAGTCGAGCCGAGTTCGAGCTTTTTTTTTGTCGAGTCGAGTCGAGTCGAGCCGAAAATTATTCGAGCCTAAAATATGTGTTCGAGATCGACTCGGGTAGTATTCGAGTCGAGTTCGAGCCGCTCGCGAGTTTTCGAGCTTAACGAACTTTTTTACGAGTTTTCGAGTTTAACGAGCTTTTAACGAGTTTTCGAG